>JAAAKQ030131882.1:0-13468 GCA_010016005.3 Zanna intricata | reverse complement strand
TGCCTGACCGGGATTCGAACCCGGGACCTCCGGATGAAAGGCCGAGACGCTACCATTCGCGCCACGGAGGCCGGCGTCATGCCGGAATCTGCTATCTTCCAAAGGTAAGTTGGAAATATCAGTTTTAAGATAAGATGATTAAGATAAGAAATTTTTTTATTAAATTTATAAAGAAGAAGGATCTTATAAAATGAATAACAAGGTTGATGTCCATGAATAAGTAGGATTAATGAATTACATTATAAAACTTATAATAAGAAAAGATATTTAGAAGTTTAGATTGTATACAAACGGTGAAGTTATTTTTGTCATATGTGATTAAAAATCTGATGTAGACAGCACATGACTTTCTTGTATGAAAATCCAAAAATAATACCATTCTAAATTATAATTTTCAATTAATACTGAATAATCAGATGTTTCACCGATTCTGATGAGGAAATCACATGACTTCCTTGTACGCCTATTAAATTACACATAAACATTTTATTTTTAAATGAAAAGTACAACAAATTTTATTTTACTAATAACTTCTGATATATTTTTATATTTTTTTTTGTTTTAAATTGTTATTATTGAATTATTATTTATCGTAACATTTTTCTTACATCTTTTTTTCCACTTATTAATAAATCAGTATATTTAAATTTTAAAAAAAGTTAAGAAAAAAATAAGATGACTAATTTGAACGATGTGCCTTCCCCTTATAAGATCCAAATATTTGATTAGTTAAAATTTTATTTGGCTATTTGCTAAGTCTAGAAGCAATGAAAATAAGTACCTCTTATCATATACGTTGAAAAGCTTTCAACGAGGGCTTATTTCTGAAGTTAAGTAAAAGCCCAAAATTTTGGATTCTGGACTTTTTTTTGAACACTTTTGGTTCAATCAATTGCAGTTAAAAGGGGAGGTCCACAACTATATGTTATAACAGTTTAAAACACAAAATTTCAACATCCTACGGCTAATAGGTATTTAGTTAAGCGAGATAACCTTTATACATACATACAACGCCGCACGCGACGTGACGTACGTTTGTACGTACGTCACGCCAGAACTAGTCAAAATGGATTCAGGAATGATCAAAACGGATATTTCCGTTGAAATTTGAAAACCGAAATATTTCGAGATTACAATGTACAAGGAAGTAAAAACAAAAAAAAAAAAAAACAGTAACAAAAATTACAAAAATGGCAGATTGATGATACACTAAGAAAAGAAAAAATAAACTAAAACAGAAAAAAGTTAAGAATGTGAAAACAGAAACAGAGAGGAAAGGAATGATGGGTTGATTAATTGTCCAACCAAACAAATGTAAATTCCAAATCCGGATTAGAGATTTGTTTCTTTTCTCTGTGTGATGATGTAACTTTAAAAAAAATAATATATTAACAAACTCTACAAGCGTAAGGAAAATTAGGTAAAAAAAAAAATCTAAATTATCGTTTGTTTTAATGAAATCTCTAAACTTTCTTCTATGATTTATAGTTTTTTTTTTTTAATTAAAATTTTCGTTTTTATTTCAATAAATTTGATATATTAATGTCGGGATATCATTTTTGACACTATTTTTAGTTGTTGCATAGGACTTTTTAATTGTAAAAATTATTTAATTGTTTGATAAGCATGGATATTGTTGTTTTGATTTCATTAGATTAACTTTGTAATGCTGTGATAGCTGTTGGTGTTCAAACTATTACTTTTTTATACATTTTCTAAATAATTACATTGAAAGAGAAAGTAACTGATGATGGAAGTCTTTCTTTTAGTCTTAATTATCTAATGTTAAATTCATTTATCTACATTACATGTAATTAAATAAAATAATATGCTAACTGTAATTTCGTAGACAATTAAAAAAATAAACATCTGATTGATTTCTTCAATAACAGTAAGCTGTTAGGACCGGACAGTCATTACTATTTATACATTTGAACTTATAATTTTTAATTATTCATTTCATTGTAATTTTTTTTAACTCCTGATGATGGCATTCAAGTAAGCCGAAAGATCTAGTGTTTATCCCAATGTGCTGGTAAGGTGAATTTTATTAATTGTTAATATTATTTAATTAGATATATGGTTATTCAACTTAATACATCATATATTTTTTTTTTCAAATTTTAATTACAATAGTTTACATATTTACTTCCTTCTACGAAGTACAAGGATTTTAAAAAAAATGTATTTATTGTACTCGCGAAAAATTTCGGACTTTTAAAGGACATATTCATTTTCACCATCCCTGAATCCATTTTGACTAGTTTCGGTGTGACGTCTGCATCTACTGACGTACGTATCTCGCATAACTCAAAAACGATTAGCCGTAGAGTGTTAAAATATTGGATTTAAAACTGTTGTAACATCTAGTTGCGTACCTCTTCTTTTGATTGCATTCAACTGAATTAAAGTGCCAAAAATTCCCAAAATTCAAAAAAATTTGATTTCGAGTTTTTCTTTGCTGCAGTAATAAGCTCTCATTGAGAACTTTTCAACGATATAAGTGGTACTTATTTTCATTGGTTCCAGAGTAATAGCCAAATAAATTTTTAATTCATGAAATATTTGGATCTTACAAGGGTACACATAGATTCGAATCAGATATCATTTTCTTTTCTTTTTTAACTTTTTTTTATTTTAAATATGCTGATTTATTAATCTCTAACGGTAAAAAATGTTTACATAAAATAATAATTCAATAATAACGATAAAAAAAATTATGAAAAAATTTCATCAGATGTTGTTAGTGAAATACAATTTATATACTTTCATTTTTAAAAAAATGGGTGTTCGTAATTTAATAGGTGTACAAAGAAGTCATGTGTTGTCCACATCAGATTTTTTTATAGTCTTTTGGAAAGTTGCAGTGGATGACATATGCGGTAAAAGAGTTCATTTACTATCAGATAAACCGTTTATTTGTTTGCAGCATTTTTACCATCTAATTTATATCTGCTAGAACACATGATTCACTATCCAAAATGCTTAAATTCAAAGTTTTCTCTCTAAATTCATTAAAATTTATTCTAAAATTCTTCATACATGCTGCAACAAAATTACATTCCCTCTAGATATTAAAGATTTATCAAAAAAGGCTCAGGATTCCTTAAGGAGATTCCTCGTTTATCCCCAAAATCGTAAAGCATATGGACGTATCCGACTGAACTAAACAAACCGTTTACATAGACTTCGCTACGAAGGGTTAAGTTTAAGATAGAGCTAATTGTTTTTCAATGAGCATGTGATTGAACGATTCATATAAATCGGTCGGATACTTCCATACATTTTACAATTCTAGGAACAGGCAGGGGTTTTCTTTAAGGAGTCTAAGCCTCGTTTTATGTGCCTTTCTAGCAGCGAAAGGAAAACATTCTTTGCAGCAGACAAATAAGATCGACTTGTAACGTTTTGTTCTCATCTTGCATAAAGATATCTCGAACGCCAGTAAGATTGTTAGAATAATGAATGCCTATCGTTTGCAGGGAGAATGAAGGATTCGTTTATAAAGGGTTATTTGTTTTGTTTTACATTCAGCTTCTGTTAGATTGTTTCTTTATCGATATCCACGGGCTTTATCCTTTAATCCTCGATAACATTCTCTAGGTTTTAGGTAGATATTAAAAGAAAGCTACCTATTGTGATGGGTACCTTCCGGAAAATTCGACTTCCGGAAAATTTTGACTTATCTTACAGATTTACATCCCCCAGACCTTAAAACCACCGTCAGTTCAAAAGGTTATATATATACATCTATATATGTATATAAAGAATAATTGAGAGGGTTTCAACATTATGGTGGTATGGTAAGTGGTACTTATTTTCATAGCACTAATAAATGTTTAATTAATAAAATAATTGAATTTTACAAGGAAAAGGCACATCGGTTTGAATCAGAATTCATTTCCTTTTAGGTAATTTTCATAAGAAAGCTACCTATTGTAATGGGTACCACGATTTGACTTCCGGAAAATTTTGACAATATCTTTGCGTCTCCCATCCCCTAGACCCCAAAACTATTGTCAGTTCAAAAGTTTATATATATATATTTATAAGCATATATACACAAATATACAAACATATATACATTTATATATATTTTTCACTTTCTTGTGGATTCGATAATTGCCGTAATTTTGCGCCAATCACCTCCAAATTGATACATAAAATATAACGACTCAAAATCAGGGTGAAGTTCGTTAATAGGCAAAATTGGACTATGGTGGGGGATTTTTCAAAAAAAATATATCGCTATAACTTTCTTATTAAGTAAAATATCGAATTCGTTTAAAGTTCATCGTATTCTTTGGATAAGGGCTAAAACCTTAGCAACCTTATCTAAGTAAAGTTTTCTGATATCATCAACCACTGGCCTAGGGGGTGAAAAAATTGGAGTTTCCAAGACAAAAATATCATACCTCCCTTAAAAGACTGTAAGAGACTGTACCGAATCAGTTTAAAGTGACCGTTAGTCCTCTAAACATTACCTAAAACTTTTGTTTGAAACAATTTTTGCTTTGGCCAACACTTACGGCAAGGAGTAACCAAAATGTAGCTTTATTTTTTATTTTTTGTTTAACCTCCGGAACCACCGTTAGGTATATCTTCAGAGGATGAGAGATGAATCGATTGTAGATTGTGTGAAAAATGCCATCCCTGACCGGGATTCGAACCCGGGATCTCCGGATTAAAGATCGAGACGCTACCACCTGGCCACAAAATGTAGCTGGAATTGTAAGATGGAGCTTGTCGTATGCCAAATATGTGAAACACTTTTTCACATCCAATCATTGTAGTATTGAGTAAATTTGAATTTTTTCTGAACTTTAAGGAGGAAATCTTTTTTATCCCCTACGTAGCACAGGTGAAATCTACCTCCGCCTTCCGGCGTGCCGAAAGGGAATTTTTCCTTCACAACTATTGGATTTGCGTTAAAAATATAGACATCTATCTGAATGACTATATCCTAATTGTTTATATAGATGGGTGCAACTCTGCCTATAAATATGTTGTTATCCGTTTTATATCTGGAGTTTGTAATGTTGTGGAGTTTATGGGATAAAATCCAGCCTCTTATCCTTCCTTATATGATGCAGTACAGTAGTGCCAGACACCAATTTAAAAACATAAATTTGTTTAATTTATGACCTCACATATATAAATATTATTTTAATATAAATCTTTGTTGTTTTTTTTTCTAATATAAATTTACTAAAAAAATATTTAACATTAACATAAATAATGATTTGTTTATTACAATTCAGAATTATTGGGAAGTTACTCCATGAAAATAATTTGTTTTGTAAATTAATCTTTATTTATTTAAAAAAAAATTGTATCAAATTCGTTAATTTAAAATACTGGATTATTATTATTCATTTTAATTTATTTGTATATACGAGTTACATCTGTAGGATCATTTATCATCGTGAAATTTAGTTTGAATGGATTGCGATATGCAGTGGTTATGTTAGCAACATGATTCTGCATTCATTCTTTTAATCGGGTTACACAGCTATAAATTTCCAGTGTAACATAGTCTGTCCGCTACTCCATCCACTTTAGCTAAAGATTTGTATTATTCACATCTATTTATGAACCGGAACAATTTAACTTTTGCTTCTTTCTTGTCTTTTTCTTCGTGTCTTTTTTTCACCGTTCTATCTCTTCCTTTTTCTTTTATTATACTTCTAGTCGACTTAGTATGAATTTAGCGTTTCGTTGCCCGTTAATTTATGTAAATTAATATTAGTTTGTCTACTGGAAAAAAATCCGTTACTTCAGACAAGAGTATACCGACAATTTATAGCGTACTGTGTTTTTTTCCAAGCCTTTAAAAAAAGTAGGTTTGACTTGTCAACAACAAATAAAAATAGAATATTATAAAACGACCAGTAAAATATCACGGTGTGCGTTCAGCTTAATGAAAACAAGGTTACTTATATCACATTATAGCTGTATGTATATGTATATATATATATATAAAGTACAGTTAAAGGAATATTTATTTCACGGAACGTAAAGTTGAATTATAGACCTTTAATAGTATGAATTACCTGATAAAAAATTCTTCATTTTAATTTAACATATTAGTTATTCCAACTAAAAAATTTCTCGCTTTAAAACAAACTATATTTCATTTTAAATCGGTTGAATATTAAATAAATTTATTTCAATAAAAATTTCTATCATTCCCTCTTTTATTATAGATTATCTATTTAAGTAATTCGAGAAGGCGTCAACCAAAAGTAGGGAAGCTTATCATGTTCAAAAAGCTTAAGCTCAGTCATACATATAGATTAGTAATCGTAAAATTATGGTTTTTAGACTCATCTCCTCTTTGGAGATTCCTGTCGGGTTACCTGTCCGAGGAAGTTTCCTTCACACGATGTCCGTTTTCATTCTCTTCTATTTCCGGCTAAAAATCTTCTATTTCTTTTTTAATTATTTATTTATAATTTTTTAATCTTTTCCGCACATCTGGTTTTTCGTTTTCTATTAAACTTTCTAGTATTTTTTTTAATAAATTTTTTTCTCATATGTCCCAGCCAGTCAGCTTTTATTTTTTTTATAGCTTTAACTGAAAATTAAATGCAAAGAATTTTATTTTGTAAAAGAAAAGAATTATTTTAAGTTTCCAATTATTTTTATTTTATATTAAGTAGAATTATCAATTTGTTAATGTTTAATGTAGAAATTCTTTTTTGCAAATTAATTTTTCAATTCTTTCTGGAAATAAAAAATCTAATGTGGACACCTTCCTGAACTTCTTGTACTCATTAAATTTACAAAAACATTTTTTTAAAATGAAAAGTATATAAAATTTTAATTCATAAGTAACTTTTTATAATTTTAAAGGGTTTTTTTTTTAATTTTTATTACTATTGATTATTATTTATCGTTATTTTTTTTTTAATAATCAGAGATTAATAATTATTAATAATTCAATATATTTAAATTAAAAAAAAAAAGTTAAAAAAAATCCCTTTTTGCACGCTGGAAGGCGAAGGTAGATTCACCGGTCCCACGTACGAGATAAAAAAGATTTCCACCTTAAAGTTAAGAAAAAACTTCAAATTTAGTCAATACGACAACGATTGTATTGTTTGTTTTTTTGATAAATCCCTCCTATTTCCACCCCCATGGTCGGAATTTTTCGCATTAACGAACTCGACCGAGATTTTGGATATATAAACTTTTGAACTGACAATTATGGGAGACGCAAAGATATTTTCAAAAATTTTCCCAGATAAGTCAAATCGTGGTACCCATTACAATAGGTAGCTTTCTTATGAAAATTACCTAAAAAGAAATGAATTCTGATTCAAACCGATGTGCCTTTTCCTTGTAAAATTCAATTATTTTATTAATTAAACATTTATTAGTGCTATGAAAATAAGTATCACTTACCACCATAATGTTGAAACACTCTTAATTAAGGGCGTATTACTGCAGTAACGAAAAAGTCCAAAAACCAAATTTTATGGGATTTTGAACACTGCTGGTTTAGTTGAGTACAGTCAAAAGGAGAGGTCCGCAACTAGATGTTACAACATTCCTAAATAAAAAATTTCAGCATCCTATGGCTAGTAGATTTTGAGTTATGCGAGATACGTACGCAAATATGTACAGACGTCACGCTGAAACTAGACAAAATGCGTTAGAGATGGTCAAAATGGATATTTTCGTTGAAATCTGAAAGCCGAAATTTTTCGTCATTATCGTACTTCCTTAGTACAAGAAAATAAAAATAGTTATTAAAATAATATACATCAAATAAATTAGAAATCCATTTTTATCCAAATAACAATAAAAAAATCAAAGATAGAATTTTTGATGTTTGTGTTAAAATAAATCTGACAACAAAGTTGTAATACTTTTTCGTCATTGATTAATTATTCTTATATAGCAGAAAAATAATTATATATGAAAAAGTTACCTAAATTTTTTTTGGGGTGGGGGTAATTTATGAACAAATTTATTGTAAAGTTATCATTATATGTTTAAATAAATTAATAAAAAACTATAAAAATTTAAAAAATCTGAATTTTTTAAATTTTTTCTGCTCCCCCCATCTCCAAAATTCCCTTTCAGGATTATTTTGAATTTTCTATTTTTACTATGTTAAATGAAAAAAAACTAAAAGTAATCTCATTAAAAATGTACAATCGATAAAAAGTTACCTAAGAGTTCTTTTTTGCAGGTAAAGAATGAACTATGACGAAATTATATGCAGTATCATTACTAAAAGTTTATTTACACTTTTAATAATATTAAGTTCAATAACGCGATAAGTTCAATATTCAAAAACGCGATATTTTTAAACGTTGATCGTCTCTCCCTTCAATATTTGCTCTAAAATATTCTTTGGGGGTGTTTGCGCTGCTACACTTGGAAAGGATTAAAAAAAACTCGGTTAAAAGATATACAATATATAAAAAGATAGCATTTTTTGATTTTAGTTGGGAAGAAATTTTGTGAAAAATTAAAAAAAAAATGGTAAGATAAGTGTGCACGCATGTACTCAGTTGATAAAATGGAGTTATGTTTGAAAAATTTTGAGAAAATTCGTCCCAAAAAAAATCTCCTTCCACCCTCCGGAAATATTGACCCCTAAAATTGTATCTAAAAAATTGTCCCAAATATACCAGTTTCTATAAACAATTTAATAAAAATCGGTTCATCCAGTCAAAAGTTATTAAGTTGCAAACACGCCAACGCATGTACGAGTACATTCGTGTATACGTTCAAACAGTACCCTTCATTTTTTTTGTTTTTGACGTCACTGCGTCATGAAAGATAGAGAAATGTAAATAAACTCATGCCCCATTTTTTGACTGATCCCCATACTTTCTTTCTTGCAGTATAGCTCTAGAGTTATGATTCCAGGAAAAAAAATCTGATGTGTACACCACATTACTTCCTTGTATACGAAAATCCAAAAATAATATGATTCTAAATTATAATTATAGAATTTTTTATCAAGTAATCAGATGTTTCACCAAATCTATTTGTTATTACTGAATCATTATTTATTGTAAAAATATTTTTACAATCACTGTTTAATAATTATTAATAAATCAATATATTTAAATTAAAAAAAAAAATGTTAAAATTAAATAAATAAAAAAAATTAGATGAAGTCGAACCTCATGTAAGATTCAAATATTTCATTAATTTTTTTTTTTTTTTTTTTGTTATAACCCTGGAATTAATTAACATAAGTACCGTTTGTGATACATTGTTGAAAACCTCTCAATGAAGGCTTATTACTGCAGTTATTTAAAGGTACAAAATCAAAAGTTTTGGGATTATGGACTTTTTTGGACACTTTTGGTTCAGTCGATTGCAATCAAAAGGAGAGATGCACAACTAGATGTTACAACAGTCTTAAATCCAAAATTTCAACATTCTACGGCTAATCGTTTTTGAGTTATGCGATATACGTGCGTACAGGTGTCACGTCGAAACTTGTCAGAATGGATACAGGGATGGTCAAAATGGATATTTCCGTTGAAATCTGAGAACCGACATTTTTCGCGATTACAATACTCTCTTGTTCAAAGTATAAGGGAATAAAAAACCTACTTACTTTCATAAGAAGTTAAAAAATTAAAATATGGAAATTTTTAAAAATTCGCTAACCGTATGAAAAAAGCAGTTTATGACGAAAGAAGAAAAATTTGTCTTTATAAAAAAAAAACCATGCCGACAAAAGCCTTCACAAATAAACTGCTATCCAATTACTGTTCTTTGTAATATATGTTTTTCTAATCTTAAGTTTATTCTAAAGATTAATTTGTAATCGTGATAAACGACACGTCTATACAGCGAGCAACATTACATTTTTTTTTAAATTAATATTTTCATTAAGGACTACAATTTTAACAAATCTATATCTCTAGAAAAGATGAATAATCATAAAAGTATAATGGTAGGTAACTCATGTTTCTAATCTGAGAAAAGTACTTAATCTGAGTTGTAAGGTTCAAATCCTAGCAAAGATAGTTACTTTAAATATGGATTTGAATACTAGATCGTGGATACCGGTGTTCTTTGGTGGTTGAGTTTCAATTAACTACACATCTCAGGAGTGGTCGATCTGAGACTACAGGATTACACTTTCTCTGCATTCATACATGTCATTCTCATTCATCCTCTCAAGTAATACCTTACGGTGGTTTCGGATGCTAAACAGAAAAAGAGAAAAAAGTACTTACCATATTCCTTATTTGAATAGGTAAGGTTTAGTACGGGCATTTGTTACCAAACACTCTCTTTCCAATCATCAGCAGTGAATTATTTCTTATGTAATGATTAATAAACTTCTTTCAACATCCAACAGATTTCATATTTCCTTGTTCCTATTATGTATCTAACGGTACATGTAGATTCTGTAGACTAAACATTTTTTTAATAATTTTTTTTTTTTTAAATGGTAGATCCTTAACATAGTTTTAAAATTCTTTAATATCATTCTCCCAAACGTTAAAGACGATTTTTATGTTAGTATTACTTTCAAACATGTGAGCGTAATCAATTCCGATGAAATTTTCACCGTTCAGGTATTACAAACGATGTAACATTTGAATATTCTTTACAATCATAGATAACAGTTTTCTTTTAATTATCTGGGTCTCGATTATTATAAATCATTTTTATAACATCAATATACTGGTAGCGGTCTGATGAACCGTTTTAAAATAAACCGGGTATTTTATTTACTACAACGATTCCAGGAACAAGAGAGTAACTATTTTAGAAATCGTCTATCTTTTCTCGGGTGGATCTTTATTCTACGGAAGAAAAATAATTATTTTCGCAGCATATATTTAACTAGTTACTGCATAAGAGTCAATCAGTATTACATTGCTTCCATCATCTGTATAAAACTCATATCCTGAAGGATTGTGGATAAGATGGAAATGTACTGTCTAAATGAGGACTTTTGGAAGAAGGTGCGCATACAACTGAGTATTATTTTAATTGTAATAATTTTTAGAGAATACTTATTACAAACTACTTATCTAATTATACCAGAACTAACACCTGTTAAAGATGTACAGATTAGAAGCATATTCGTCTGAGATATATCGTTTGAGGTTTTTTTAAATGTAAAAATATGAGAATAAATTACAGTAAATCGTAAGTTCTTGCCGATTTTTTCAAGTAATTGACCGCTGTAAAATTTACCTACGTAATTTATGCTTTTGCTGCTTTTACATTGATATTGCGCAGTCTAGTGCGAAGTATATTAATTAATAAAGGAACATTCTTTCGAAATGATTATGTATGCGCACAACAATGCACAAAAAAAAAGTTGAATTTAATCGCTTTAATTTATACAGCATGAAATAGAGATGCAGCCAGGGTAAGGATTGTTAATTTTAATTAGATTTTACAGTCTTATTATTCTTTGCCGCACTCAGATGTTTTTACTTCCTTGTACGAAGTATTGGCTTCGCGAAAAACTCGGTTTTCAGATTTCAACTGAAAAATCCATTTTGACCATCATTGAATCCATTTTGACTAGCTTCGGCGTGATGTCTGCACGTACGTATGTACATACAGACATGTATCACGCTTAACTCAAAAACGGTTAGCCATAGGATATTGAAATTTTGGATTTAGGATTGTTGTAACATCTAGTTGTGCACTTTCCCTTTTGGTTGCAATCGACTAAACCAAAAGGGTCCAAATTAAAAAAATTAAAAACTAATATTTTATAAATCCGTTATTAGTGAAATAAAATTTTATGGACTTATAAAAATGTGTGTGTATATTATTTAATAGGAGTACAAGAAATTTATGTGATTTCCACGTAAGATTTGGTGAAACATCTGACTACTTAATATTGATTGGACGTTGAAATTGAATAGTTTTATTTTATTTATCCACTTTTTTCAGTCTACTTGATAATAAATATCGTTATACAATTTAGAAATCTTCTTTGTTTCATTTTTTTTTTTCATTTTGTTGATGGTTTCATCATAATAATTTAAAATACCTAGTATTAGATAGATGTAAGACTTAATTAATTTAAATAGTAATAAAGATTCTTTTACTCTAATCTAATATTTCAAGTAGGATTGTTGGATAAATAATTGTATGAATGTTTTATGTTAATGAAAACTAATATTTTAGCAATTATGTAACTGTCAGCTTTATTAATGAATTGGAGGATCGTATTTCGCTTTCAAATGAAATAGGTTTAAATGAAGTGCAGCAAAAAAATCTGTATATGTAATGTAGTAAGCATACAAGAAATCATGTGTTGTCCACATCAGAATTTTTTCTGCTGTAACGATATTAGTCCTATAAAAGCTGTCATTTTGTAAATTATTCCATTCCTGGAATAACGATGAAAATTTTACTTTTATATTTTTATATATAAAAATACAAACTATGTGCAAACCAAGATTTTAGAAAATATTTTTAGTTTTGATACTTTTTTGGAAAAATTTTTGTTAGAAGCTAATCTACACTTTCAAAAAAATCTTTGAACCATACAAACTTAGCGTGAAATTTCAAGTAGAAGTAATAAATAAGGGGAAATGTATTATATAATCTAATTATTGTTGAAGCAACGAGACACGTAGTTTTTAATTACGGAAAAAACAAAACGAAAAGGTCAATAATTGAAACATTAAAATAAAATAACTGCTGTTAAATCTTATCCGGTGTTTTATGACAAAGTACGTTGTCATCGCTTTAGTAAACATTTATTACAATTGTACAGCCTGTAGCTCCTTAAGTATAAAAAAAAAATCATTAAAACGTAAAAAGTTTTCTCGCCTTTTTGTGGCGTCTGTGGTCATGGCCAGTAAAATTACAATTAAACACGTTCGATATTATGTAAATTATAATAATTACTGCTCATTTCTTATGTATATAAATAAATAAATTTGTGTATGTGTGCGTGCGCATGCGAGTTTGCATTCGTGTTGCGCACGCGCACACACAAATCTGAGAAAAAAATTTACATTCAATATTATTGACAAATAAGTTAGAACAAAATACATTTTTAAAAGAATTTATTTTAAATGTCTGACTTCGTTGAATACAAATGAAAAAGAATTATAAATACATGCACGCAAGATAAATTAATTTAGTAATCGCAAGTGACAAGTTAAGAAGTAAGACAAACTTAAATTGCTCATACGTTAAAAAGTTCATGGCGACTTCGTTATTATTTTTAATAGACTTCACCGCGGCGTTGGTTGCTGTGCAGCCCGTCATACAGAGAATCTAATTCAGCACGGTTACCGAACGGAAAACGCTAGTCGACAAGCTAGCTTAAACAGTTAAGAGTCTTTTAATTTTTTTAACTATAGTATCGCTTTTAACTAAAAATCGACTTTCCTTATTTCATCCAGCATTCTAAATTTCGTAATAATAATAATAATATCTTTTATTTTCAGTCAAACACATACAAATAACAATAAAATAGTAGGCTTTAAACTAAAACTTA
>JAAAKQ030131860.1:0-13468 GCA_010016005.3 Zanna intricata | reverse complement strand
AAATTCGAGTGCTGCCACCGACGAGTGATGCTATCTTCATGTTGAGGTCGGAAACTTTTCAGACCACCCTCGTATATCTAATAATCCAAAATTTAAAGTATGATAACACTGATAGACAAAAAAAGTATTTTAATATTTCTCTAAGTGTGATATTATTTCTTGAATTGTTTTTCGAGTACATTACAGATCTAAAATACAATTTTTCTATCCCCCTTAGTTTTAAATAAACTACGCTTCAAAGAAGAAAATTAAGGGAAAGAATAGTTTAAATCTGTAAAATTTATAATTTTGCATGGAGCAATGCAATTTAGCACCTGTATTAGAATGATTTCACTGATGCTTTTCTTTTATAAATAGCCTCAGGTCATCCCCAATTAGTGTCCAACATTAATCAGCTAGCATGTTAGTATTCCATTTCCCTTCTATCAACAGCTTTCCATCAACGAAATGTCTTGGAAACATTTACAGAGTTCATCACTTACGTCTCTGAGGTTGTCCGAAAAAAATCCATTTGTGAGTGGAGGAAATGTATTTTCAAAGGCACATTAACCCATAGCTCTGTATGAAGTAAGAAGTTGATTAACAATATCAAGGTACCTGTTTTGTAGTGTGTGTGTGTGTGTGTGTGTGTGTGTGTGTGTGTGTGTGTGTGTGTGTGTGTGTGTGTGTGTGTTGAAGGCTTAACTTAATAGAGCTTACAAAGTTGTACATACTTCGACTTACTTTGAATCTTATATGACAACTTATAATCAAATTATAAAGTATACACTTAAAGTTAATTGTTTTATCTACTTATGTTAAGCAATTCAAACTTAGGAAATCTTGCTTCTTATCACTGTTCATAGTAAATATAAGGGAATTATTAAAAGTAATTGTAAAGATTAACAGTAAAAGCTGTATGATAAATCAAATTAGATTTAATCTTTCCTGAATTATATTAGGATGTTTACCAAAAAATAGATTATTTTTCACTACAAAATAGATTTTTATTAAAAATAACATTACTGGTTACATAAAAACATAAATTCCTTTCATTCTTTTATTAATGACCTACATTTTGGTGAAATTGGTTTTAAACTATATTTGTTATATTGAGACAAGTCACAGAGGTTCTGAAACCTCCTATCCTGTTTTGAAACCTGGACTATTTGACCTACCTTATTGAACTACTACTGATATATTTTTTTTATACTCGTATTGTTATAATCATCAAGGTTATTCTATCGCTACTCATCACAAAGATTGTTTCAGGAGAGAATGTTGGTAAAACTATTGGTTCTGGAACTTGTTGTCTTGGAGCTTCTGTTGGACCTTGTTTTGAGTATTTGACTTTTTTGAACAACTCATATTTGTCTTAGCTTTTCTATATTTTTAATTTCTTGGATACAAAATAGCTGTTTGAAATCTTTTTTGCTTGGGAATAGTTTCCCCATTCTGAAGCCATCTTTAAGTTTCTTTTGAGAAGAAAGACTTTCAAAGTCCAGGCTAGACACTGATCTGGCACCATGTATTGTAGCTCTACGCTTACGATGAAATTGTAGAATGGAACTAATTGTCAAACATCTTTCATTATCTCTAACCAGTCTAAAATATGCTGAGAAACAAAAATTATAGGTAGCTAAATTCTGTATCCCAGTTCCCATTTAAAGGAAATCTTCTCTTTGATTTAGTGAAATATCATTTTTTTATTTTTTCCTTTTTTATTTAATGTGTTTTCAATTTCTATTAGTTTATCAATTTGTTTAATGTTTCTTCTTTAGATTAGTACAAATTTTAACTTGTTCTTCAACTAGTTTGGCTTGATTTTAAAAATAAGCTTCAACTCTCGTTTTTAATATATTCTTTTTCAATTTTGTAATAAGTGCCATTTGTTAACCTTTGTTTTAAATGAGTTTGTAGCTCTTCAAATCCCATCTCACTTTTTTTTTAAACTTCATCAAGTTTCTCCTACAGTGATTTTATTTTCTTTTTAAGAGATTCAGTTTCCTTTCTGAGAGAATTTTGCTCATTTATATCTTCTTTGAAATTGTGTGCCTAACTGAACATTCTTGTCTGCTTACTTAGTTCTTCGATTTGTTTTTTATCTTGTAAAATAGTCTTTTGTAATTCACTAGTTCTGGTTTTCTGATACAATAACTCTGATTTTAATCTAGTAATTCTTTTTTCACATTTTTTATGCGACTCAAAGTCTATGGTAATGATTTTGGTACCAGTTTTGACAGGAGGAGTATGGAAATCAGCATTGCAATCAACTTGGTTACCAGCGTTGAAGCCAGCTTTAACACTAGCTTTGGTTTTTACTGATTTTGATTTAGTTACAAGTAACTCTTCTCTGAGACTTCTAATAGTCTGTTCTTGTTCAACGTTTTTAAGTTTCTAGCACGTTTGAAATCTGACCACTAGACAAAGACTGAATTATTTAAATACTATTAACATACAAATGAAATAATATTAACAAAATATTATTATCAAGTATAGAAATGAAATATTATTAACAAGATACCATTATTAAATATTACTAATATAACAATTTAACAATGTTTATTATTTTAAATAATTATAAATTTATTTTGTGGACTTCAATATATTTGGGAAGTTATATTAACTTTTATAAAAACCTTGTACTACAACAAGTTCTAAGTTTTCAAGTTCAAAATCATGCACTATAGCATTAAATTTATTTTTTAAATCTTCAGTAATAAATTGAAATCTATTTACAATATCCACAATGGATAGATTTTCTTCTTGGATATTGTTTTTTGTGGGTATCCTTCTGTTTAAAACAGGAAAGCATAATTAAATGTTTTTACAATATTGGCCAAACTGTTACAACAATATTGTTATGCAGACAAAATCATAAAAATTCATATAATGATTTTAGTCAGTCATTCACAAAATATTTTTTGAGTCTGTATAAACACTTAATAAAATTCAAATATAAAACAATTATGTTAAGTTATACAGAAATAAAAACATTGCACAGCAATGATGCATTGTATTGTTACACGGCAACATTTAAGAAACAATAATACGAGTAAATAATTGTTATCTTCAATCGTTGTTGTCTTCTTCAGTACTGCCTGATTCTTAATTGTTGCTTTTGAAAGATACATTCACAAGTGGCTCAGGAACTGGGATAATTTTGCTGTGAGGAACAGGCCTGATTGCAGACTGCAATGAAGGATATTTTACAGTATGTTTTGATTTTTTAGAAATTTCAGACACACTTGTTAAGCAAAAGTAACAGTCAGTTACATGATTCTTTGGTTCATCCCAAACCATGGTACACCAAATGGCAAAGCCTTCTGTGTACCTTTCAGCCATCCTCTTAAATATACAGAACAATTACTGCATACTATATGTGGAGCCCACATCTTATCCTGATCACCAATTTTACACTGAAAGTACAAATGACATGCTTTTTTAATTAAAGGTGTTATGTTTTTTCTGTTTGATTTTACAGTAAACTCACCACATACATAACAAAAGGTATCTGCATCATTTGCACAATTTCAAGGCATTATGACATTGCAATGTTAACAAACTTAAGATAGCAATAAGACTGAACAAAATTAATTCATTCCTAAATCCAATGCTTAATAGAAATAATAGCTGTGTTTTCAGACAAATGTTTTGACCTGCACAGACATGATTAATCTTGTCCATGAAGGCTTACTCTTCTATATTAGATATGAGGCTATATTAGGCTCACTGTCTATTAGATGTCATAATATGCAACTATGATGTGATTTAATTCTTTTTCTAGTATTGCTTATTTATAGCTCACAAAATATGTTAACAAAGTTAAACAATAAAAAATGAACTAACAAAATATACAATATAGGAGAAAAATGCTAACTATAGGTTGAAAAATGAAACAAATCCTTTAATTAAAATTTAAATTTTTTTCAAAAATGGTGGGTGATTCAAGATTCTGAGTTCATATTTGTTTTCAAAATCAAAAAACAGATTAAAATCATGAAACGCATAATAGGAAACAAAAATTATGTTTATCAGTGTAATCAATGGTAGTTATTCTTAATAAAATATTTTATATCAGTAGGCAAGCCATAGAGGGTCACTTGTGAGATTGAATGTCACCTTTAATTCAGTAGATTGAGTTTATTGATACACAATATATTCAATTTTGTGAAGAAGCCAATGGAAAACCATATTACTTTCTTACTCTCCTCAGTAAGCCTGTCATAGACGCTTGTTAATCTTGAGCCCAGCTACACCATTTTTGGGAGGGACTTGTTTCTCGAGTGAGTTTATTCACAACTTTTTTCAATTACAGCACCTGATAGATAGAAAATTTAAGTCCTGTACATTCACAGCATAAAATATTAGGGAGCATTTGAAAGCATAAAATAAATACAATACTTGCTTACAGATTATTTAATCACAAAATATCTTTATTTCTTTTACTTTTTATACATAGTAACAGAATTATTTTTTAAAAATGAGTATGCATGAATATTTTATCTATTAATTAGAAATAAAAAAATATTTTAAAATTAAAAAAAAAAATTCTTCATCAATTAAAATCATTAACTTGTTCAAAGTACTATCAAATTTAGATGTGCCACAAGATTTACATTCCTGCCGCTAACACAAATTTAACTTTCACTTGGTTCAGCTGAAAACACATCCATCATTTATTTAATTGTACGTGAAAGAGAAAGCAGAATAGAAACAGCAAAAGCAATCATGAAATACATTAATTTATTGTACATGTTAATGAAAGTTATTCAGCGAGTATAATTCTGTACTTCTGTACATTTAATTTTTATTTCCTTTACGTATAACAAAAATAAAAAAGAATACATTTATTAAATAACACTGATATTTTTAATAAGTATTTAATAAATGTTTTAAGTAATAATTACTGCGGTATAACAGAACTGCACAATTATAAAATAGATCTTTGATGTTAAAGTAGGTTACATTTATTTTAATGAAAACTGTTGAAACAAATCATTTGAGCTTTTGTGTTAAAATTTGTTTCATTTTAGTTTTAGCTTTACATAGTTAGCTGTTCTGTGAACAAAGAGAGTATTGTAAACTTTATTTATAATAAAATCAAGAAAGCCTTGTAGACTTTATGTTAATTAAACAAGGATTGTTTAATATTGTAATAAATTGGATGAAAGTTTAACATCAATTAACTTTTTCATGATTGGCATATGTTTATCTTTCTTTGACTTATTTGGTGAACTTTGTAATTTCTATTTACAAAACTTATTTCTAAATATTATAATCCATTGTTTAACAATGAACCTATTGCATTCATTTAAATTTTTCCCTCAATCTCAATAAATAATGAGATAAAACCTGAAAAGAAGTTTAATTATAATTACCTTGCTTAAACAGTTCATTACTGAGTGTATAGTGAATTGGTTGTTGAAATAGACTATAAGGTGTGTTGAAAGTTTAATCAAACATATCTGTTCCTAAACCTTCAACTACTAAATTACTTTTTACTGAAAAAAAAAAAAAAATATTATAATACTTCTATGTTCTGAAAACATTTTTCATTTTTTAAAACTGCTTAATATTACTTTCTAAACCTTTTAGTATTATTATAGATTGCAAAGACATATGGTAATTCTCAGTCGACTTTAGTTGAACATAAGATGACTAATATTTTAAAAAATTCAATTATTCTAATAAACCTTTTAAATTCTCTAGAAACCTGCTAGCAGATGCTGGCTAACCTCATAGACAGTTATCAAACATAAGTATGTTAGTGAACTTTGTTGCCCTCCATTTGGTTAAATTCTTCAAAATAACAGTTACAAAATTTGGTACAGTAACTTGAATTTTAAAGGAATTGACCCAGTTAATATCTGAAATAATTAGATTGGAGAGATATTGAGAAGTATATATAATAGGGGTTGAATTTATTTTTTTTAAATGTTATTTATTCATAGTTATTAATAAATAATGTCATTGCAAATAATACTAATGATTTTTTTTTTTTTTTTTTTTTTTTTTTGTAAAATAGTTGTAAAGTATCTCCAAAATTTTATTTTTATTAATTTCTCTGATTTTAAATCTTTTAACCTACCCATTTGAATTTTCCCCTAATTCTTAAAGGAATTCTAAATTTTAACTGATTCAACCAGTGGATTTTAATGTTTTTATTATTTTTCTTAGAAGTGATGCTATCAGAATATTAATGATTTTTCATTTCTGATTTGAAATTGAGGGAGTAACATACTTCATTTTTTAAAATAGGATTTCCAACCAATTTTTATTCTTTTATCTACCAGTTAAAGTAAAAATATCATTAAGATTGAAATAGTTTTCAACTTTTATTATAAAGATAGATTGATCAGAAAGGTTTATACTTTTATTCTAATAACCTAAAATAGTATCACTTGAGTTGTTTATAACCATTAGAAACTCTTAGAGGAACCCTGGCACAGAATTTATGCTAAATTTCTTATAATATTTTATTAGTTAAAGAAATTACTATAAAATATTTTACTATTATTTTTCTTAAGAAGGTAAAATCTTTTCACCATCAAAAATCATTTCATCTACCTCACCTTCTTTGCTAAAGTAAATATATAAATGTTAAAAGTTGAATAGAGAAAAAAAATAAATAAATAAATGCACTAATAAAGATCATCAATAATTGTCAATATTGGGATTAAGAATTTCATTTCTAAGCTTTACAATGTCATAAAATTTTACCAACTTTATACAGTAGATTTTTTTATACTACTTTATTAAATTACATAAATTAACTCAGTAGCTTGTGTTGGTTGATTAAATTAGACTGGTAATCTATTTGTAAACAACTTAAAAAAATTATAATTCCAAGCTAACATAAAAATTATTTCATAAGTATACTTTGTCATTTCAACTTGTGTGGTAAGTTTATTTCCGCCATTTGCCAGATAACTATAGAAAGAATATAATAAAATAGAACATAAATAATTTTTTTATTCTGATCAATATAATGATGTATTATACACATCATGACAGGAATGGATAAATATGTTATTCCAAGGATAAACAAAAGAAGAACCGCCTAGCACTTAGCCAAATGGATCAATGGAAAACTGGGGTAAAGTCTTTATTAGAAATCAAAGAATATGCAGGTAATTATAAAGTAAAAAATAGGTGTAATTAAAATTCATATTAATCATTATTTAAATCTTAATTAATATGGACTTCTATCTAACATTACTTACCTAGTTGCAGACCTTATGTTTAATACTAATTTATCCTATTGTGTTCATTTTTTTTTGGCTGCAGAAAGGTAATTTTAAAATAACCCTTTAAATAATTATAATTATTATCAGGTAATTATTTAACTCTGCTACACTTAGCTACTCTTAGTGGTAGCGTCTCGGTCTTTCATCCAGAGGTCCCGGGTTCGAATCCCAGACAGGCATGGCAATTTTCACACATGCTACAATTCATTCATCTCATCCCTCTGAAGATATACTTAATTGTGGTTCCGGAGGTTAAACAAAAAAAAAACAAAAAATACACTTGGCATAATCATCAATGATCATGATCATTCAACCAATAAAATTTAGAGCATGGGTCAATAGAAAATAGAAAAAAGGATTCAATCAATTGTTTCACTTGAGTGAAACTTCTAAAGAATTCTGAGTTTATGCCCAGCCCAAAAAAAGTAATTAATATGCAAGATGAAATAATGAAGTTAGCTACTTGTATAAGAAAAAATCTAACAAAAAACGACTCGCTCTATAAAACAAAACAATCGCAAACAGAAAAAAATATCAGCAAAAATATTTTTCCCTGAAATGTATAAAGTAAATTGAAGTTATTGTATAATGGTCTATACTGGATAAACACTTTGTGAATAAAATTACAGTGACTGTAAAAATTTGATTCAGAATTTGACAAACACCTCGCAGAAATAGGCCACAAATCCATTAACATTAATTTTGATACACCTTGAAAATCTACACTTTCTAAAGCTGGCCTTGACAGTTGGCATCCAAGGCAAAGAGATGTAATGTGCTCTTTCCTTACTATTCATGCTTTTATATAAACCATCCCTATTTTCCCCAATAATTATATCTTATAATACAATGTCCTTTTTAAATTTTATTAAAATCTAAAAATGATTTACTCTGACTTGTGCATAGTGTTTTCAGAAGTTTTACTTTCTTATTCTGCTTTATTTTAATATTTTACTTTTTTCACCATTTAGACATAAAAAAAAAATATATAATTGAATGAGAAGTGCATAAACAAGAGCTCACATCCATTTATGAATACTGATTAATGATTTCAAAGGAAAGATAATTAGGAAAAAACTGAAATTTGTACTTATAAAGAACTAGTCCTGACTGATTCATCAAAGCCAAGCAAAACTTACTGAAGCTACGTGATGAAAATTTGTATACATCTTCTTCTTCTTGCAGTGAAAGTGCATACTAAGAACGGATTTTTTGAAATCCTGAGTTTGACAAGACAAAATTGAATAATTTACTTTCTTTTTTTTTCAATTTCTCAGTATCAAATGAAGAGATCAGCTTCATTATCGGCGGGTGTAATTTTAATGTAAATATTTAAAAACTAATTTCTAGATTTTTCAAAAATCAACCTGAAAGAGGTGAAGAAAGATAAAAAAATTTGAAGAATAATTGCAAATTTTCCCAATTTCTGACTTTCTAAACAAGATATTCACTAGACTAGGGTTGCAAATTCTCTTCAAATAATTATCTAAATACCATTTTCAGGTTTTTTGAATCTCAATTTTTTAAGGGTTCCAACAATGGCTCAACCAATGTAGCCAGTGTTACTATATGTATGATGCAATTGACTGCACCTGCCTTCAGTTACTCAACTAAAAAATATGAAATAAAAGTAATTAATAAACATTTAAAAGCTTGAGAAACAAAGTACAGTCACCTCCTGGTGGTGTTTGTTGAATAACACACACAACTGGGAAAAATACATTTTTACTTCTTTGAAGTAACCAGTTATAACTACTATTTTAAAAATGGAGGCCAACTGTTCTGAAACCTACATTCTTAGACCACATTTAGAGTCCTGTACTGACCAAAGTGTTGCTCTGAAAAAATTACAACACACTGACATTTTTGTATAAACTGAACAGACTTTAGTTTGATTTATCATTACTACTCTCACAAGCATGGGTTTAATGAATACAAAGGAATCCAATGGGCAGAACCCTCTTTCTGGACAGAAAGGGCAAGCAAAATGAGCCATGACTAGTTAAATATCCCCAGACTGCGACAGGAAATGCAAGTAATCATATAGCACAGGCAAAGCTGCAATAGGGAGATGCTAGTATGAATATAAAATTTCAGAAAAATAGTTAGGTCTCAATTTTTTACTGAATTTTTTAAATAGTTATTTATCTATCACTTTAAGATTTCAGTATGTTTTATTCTAAAAATAGAATTTCATTATTAGGATAATATTCATATAATGAAATAAAAGATTTGCATCTGTGAAAGTATAACATTAATTATTTTATTTAGCACTGCACTGAACAATAATTATCTCGCTCAGCAAAATAGTTCAAATACTTGATGTTCATGTTATGACAACACTCAACACTCCATTGTCCATTTCTGTCTGAAGTTGTAGATGTTACATACTAACTTCAGACATTACTCCTGTTATTTCCTATTCACTGAATATCCCCTTTCCTTAGCTTTCAGTCAGTTTTCTCCACCATACTGAACTCCACACCCCTTATTGACATTCATTATATTTTCCCTTCTATATTTTCCTGTTTTAGCTTTTTCTTTTTATCTTCATTTTTCTTTTCACTTTACCAATACTTGATTTTTTTTTTTTTTTTTATTAATCTTCATCAGAGTTGAAGATTATTTTCTATTCTCTGTTAAATCAGATGGAAATGATAATTTGTTAATTTACACTTCCTTCCGTAACTTTTTTAATTTCAATAATTGTATAATAATGAATATTATAATGTACAAGATCTTAATCTTCAATTAAATTTTAAAAATAAAAATTTGTACAATAATATTAATTAAATCGCTAATAGTTTGAATTAAATCACAAAAATTATCCATAAAATATGGTACCCAAGATTCAGAAAAATTGTAATAACTGTAAGGAATAGAATACGCCAATCTTTATGGCGAAGTGGTAGCTTCTCAATTTTTCATTCAGAGTCCTAGGTTCGAATCCCAGTCAGATATGGCATTTTTCATACACTACAAAATTCCATTTTCATACTTCCTTACACAAGCTTTAAATATATATGGCAATATCATAAAGCTAAAAAAAATAAATTTATATTATTTTAGTTACGTCTTTTATAAATAAATTTTGTAGATGCTCTATGAGTTAAGTTGAGCCATTCCATAAATACCATACACTTCTGAAAAAGCTTCCCAACTTGACCAACCTGAGAAATTAATTTTACTTCCACGGTAACCATTACTCTTACATTTATATGTGAGAGATTACTTTACCCAAGATTTTAGTGAATATCAAGTAGATAATATCTAGATATCTATCTTTTTAAATTTCTGTTCACATGATCTATACTCAAACCCTCTTTAACATTTTTTTCTAATATACCCTGTATAACAGTGGACCTGCAGTTTGAGAATCCAATAGGATTAACAAACTTTTCTATTAGTACAACATAACTTCTCTTCAAAATCATTGGAGATACAGATGAGAGCATACAATAAAGTAAATCCATCAGAATTTTGTCAATATTCTACTACAGTGTTTTAAAACAAATAGGTGTAATTAGATTATCATGTAATCCTTTTTAATGTAAATAGAATCAATTTTTTTTCAACTTCCAGCAGTAATATATAAAAGAATCACACTTATGAAGTCAAACAATGGATTATTGCGATTTTGGAACAAAAGTGGTCTCTAAATAGATTGTGAAAGAAGTCATTCGACTCTTGCTGGCAATCAATAGATTTACATCCAGATTTGAGATCAGATGTTACAGAAGAAAAGCACCAGATCAGGAGTTACAGATATTTAAGTTACCTTGAAAAGTACAATTAGATTAATTAACAAATGCAGTATTCTTGAAAGAGGTTGTTGTGTTTTATCATCTATGTCAGTTAATTTGTTAAATGATATTGTGAACTGTAAGGTTTTGAAAACAACATAACTTTCTTTCCTGAAAAAGTACGGCAATTTTGTATGAATTGTGGTTGATATTATTAGAGCTATATATATTTTTTTATCATTAAGTGAATTTTCTCTCTCAGAAAAAGGAAGCTGTGTATAATAATAAAATATTTCCCATTTGAAACACGTCCATTAATTTGTTCCTTTATACCACCCCAGTCCTGATCTTTTTATGTTTGTGATTCAGGTAAATCATTTGAGTTACAAATGATATTAGTAAGAGTTGGTTTCTCTAAGAATAATTATAATAACAGTATGCTTATACAATAATGTTCATTATTATTACATGTGGAAGTAACAATTAGTTCCTGAGGCAAATATAATTGGTTCCTGAGTTTATCTTTTATACACTGTATGAATTTATTGTTAAAATAATGTAGTTTGGGAGAAATATTTTATCAAAAACAAGAGAAATATTACTGCATGCAATATTCATAATATTAATACAATATTTAAATGCAAATAAATACTGTACATAAAAAACATAATGTTCATTGCACAATGAAACATCATTAAGGATACACACAATGTTACAGGTAACATCAAGAGGGCAGTGACCAGAACTGTCATAATTTTGGCTTGAATGTACAAGGCTATGTTACAGAACAAGTTAGATTGAAAATTTAATTAACTGTAATACATTCTAACTACCTGTATCTGTAATACCTTGTAAATTCCAGTTTTCGGCAGTATTCATCGCATCTTGTCTTTATTATTTATTACATACCTGCAAAGTTTTAAAGTTAATACTGAAATCAGTATAATTATGGCCATTTAAAATTAAGTGGCATCAAAATTTATTTTTATATTATCCAGAAATGAATTTTGAGTAAACAAACTGCATACCAACTGCTTGTATAAATACATAACACAACTTGATTGATTCAAGGTCATGTAAGAACACAGTCAAAGACCAATACTTGTGGAGTAAGTGGAGTAACTCTCAAAAACAAGATTTTAAATTTGATGTGATTATTTAAGTGTTGCTATAGAGTATTTATTTAAAGGACACAAATGAATCAACAGTATGGCTACTTTACAGTTTAGCTTAGATGACACATGAAATAAATTTGTATTGTGCTACTTGGCACATTTTTAAGGATGGATATGCTATTTTAAAGTGAATAGTGACTCATATTATGTTACCTACAATCATTTGTTTATGATTCCTAATGTAAAATGTAGGTTTTTGGTTTTCTGCACTGTTCTACATAACATATCTAAAACTGGTAACACTATTACCCTGGTAATTACCTTGGTGGTAATACTAGAAGTAACTATTACCCTAGAAATTTAACTAAGTTGTATCAATCAGTTCATTTGAAATAAAACTTTTTGTAACAGTAAGAAATAAAATTGCCACTTTAATACAATCATCTTTAATTTTTAATTAGTTTATTTCTTCCATAAGTAGAAAACGTTGTTGTCTTTATCATCAGCATAACCAAAACTGTCACAAACATTTTAACATATTTCTGTATCTAAAATGTGTATTTCTATATCTCAGACAAGACTGTCTATCACAGTGGTGCACAAAATAGTTTCTTTTACTATTTAACAAACATATCAAAACCAAAATAATTTTCATACAACTTCCTGAAAATGTAATATATTTCAAAAAAATTTTTCTTTCAGTTCAGTAATGGATTATTTTTTTAATTTCTGTTTTAACAAAAAATAATTTAATTTACACAATACCTATGATTTCTTTATTCATTGGAGTAACACAATGTTTGTGAAATGTTTCATAATATCTCTCACAAACAAAACATTAATATATTTTTGAAAAGGATAGTAGTTTTTTAGTAACAAAATCAGTCTCTGAATGAAATTTGTACACTTTCTGAATGTAATTCGTTAAAGTCAGTATGCGGCAAATGTTTTAGTCATTAGTGTATTTGCTGTTGATGAGTTTGTAAACTCATCAGTTGATTAGATTAAAGCTATGGATTTTCATAGATAAAATATAATTAGAAAATCAAATTATATTTTATCTATGAAAATCAGCTAAAGGCGTTTCAAGTACGGATAAAGTAAGTCAGTATTTTATATGATGTTACTTTTGTCTTGAAAATCCAGAGAAAATTCACATAAAACAAGTACATTTAATTTAGAATACATCTATTTTCTATCAGACATGTACCAACAAATAATTTACGTACAAACATTTTAAACAGTTCAGTACTGAATTAGTACACTATAGCAATGCACTAATTATTAATTTAATATCAAAAATGTATATATTTTTTTTTTGTCTTCAGTCATTTGACTGGTTTGATGCAGCTCTCCAAGATTCCCTATCCAGTGCCAGTCG
>JAAAKQ030131849.1:0-13469 GCA_010016005.3 Zanna intricata | reverse complement strand
CTTTGGTGGTTGGGTTTCAATTAACCACACTTCTCAGGAGTGGTCGACCTGAGATTGTACAAAGACTACACTTCATTTACATTCATACACATCATCCTCATATGTCCTCTGAATTATTACCTTACGGTAGTTCTTGAGGCTAAACAGATAAGAGAAGAGGATATTTTAATAATAAAGTAAAAAATCATATAATTAGTTTATTTCTAATTTGTTATTTTTTCTGTTGTAGATTACCAGATAAATTTCTTAACTTTATTTGATTAATTAGAAAAATCATTCCAAATTCTAACAAATAAGATATAACTCTGAATAGTATGTAATTTTGTCAGTTTAGCATCCTCTGATACCTGTTCTAGGAATAAAAAAGGTTGAAATTTAAAAAAAATCATGATCTTAAGTGATATAAACATTACTGAACTGTATAAAACAGTAATTAGGATCTAGTTTGGATTCAAGATGCTTTTATATTTGTCATTATATTTTATCAGTTATTTAAGACTAGAAAAAAAACAGGCATAAGACCTACATCAAAAATTTTAGATTGTTTATGTTTCATTACTAACCATTTTGATAATCATATTTCAGTTGTAACTAAATAATGGTCCTGAATTTAGTGTTCAACTACAAAAACTTTTGCCAGATAAAGCTTCAAAATCCTGAAGATTTTTAGCTGTTTCTTAAATTGTAATTTTTTAACACAGCCCTTGTGTTTTCCATTTTTATATACAAAACACAAATATAGATACATCGTTTTTATCAAGAAGTGTAAATCCTTTGTACAATTGCATCTTTCGAGAAGTATAAATTATTTAAACAAATGAATCGTTTGTGCGCTGCACACAGCCACTTGATGCACCACCATTGGTTCACTTTGCACCAATAGGAGCTAAAATAAAAGTGTCTGCACACTCAACAAACAAACAAACCCACATACCATCCTTTTTTATGGGAAAGAAATTAATTACATTAGTAAAATGATTTTTAAAAAAATTAATTTACTTATTTTTTTATAAAATGAATTGCTGTGTTAAATAAACTATTTCAAAAATAATGTATTTTTTCGTCTTTTATTATATATAATTCCTAGGAACAAAAAGTAAATAGTACTGGTGAAGTCTTTAGTGATGATTTACAAGAATACAATTAACAATTTTTTCCCCTTGGTTGTGTTAACAATGAATCCATGTTGTTGATGAAGCTTAACATTTTTTACTTTCGGCTTGAATAATTACTCTGCTGTCAAATTTAGCTTCAATTCCTATATGCTTTCATATACAAGTAAAAAATCTACATTAAGGTAAATCTAAAGGAATAAATTGATGGCAGGTAGCTGATATACACAGATAACTCACAAACATGGTTGTAAACTATAGTTATGAGGCTTTTTTTTTTGTGTTAAGAGATGTATATTATTCGGTTCAATATCTAAGATTTATTCATTGATTCTCTGTAATAAGGTTTGTGTATTCAGTAAAAGAAATTTACAGTGTTTAAATATTAGTGTTAGTTTAATCAAAGGTACCTAATGTTCATGTGAAAAGACTTATCTTCATGTTACAGTGAATCTAACTTAACATTATTCTTGATGAAAATAATTATGTATTGTAGTAAGAGAATGATTCATAAATAATTAACACAATATCAGCTTCCTCTTAATAATTTATTTAACCAAAAACAAACTAATTACACTTAACAAAATCTATTCAAAACAATTTAAACTTTCATGCAGTTACCACAGCAGTGTCACTGATTGGAACTAACTACGATACATACTGAGCCAATCATTTGTTTCCTTGTCTTGCTTATATATTTATTTTGTGGACTTCAATATATGTGGGGAGTTATAATAATTTTGATAAAAACCATTTTACTACAGCAGTATAAACTGGTGACTAATTTTTATTTTGATTGTCCATTAAAAAAATTTTTTTTTCCGTATATCAAGTTTCTTTCTAAACCTTTTTTTTATTTATGTAATTTGGTATAGCGATTTTTCTGATTTATGTTTGTTTAAACAGAAATAAACGTGGTCGTGATGACTCGCCCAGAAGCATTGAAGAGGTGAAAAGACAGCGCAGGCAAACAAACACAACCGGTAGTAATGAGATAATGAGCTCATTAAGTTCGAGTCTTGCTGTTAAACCACCACATTTAATGACGGGCACCAAACGCAAAGCACATGGTAATTTATTATAAAACTTTTAAAAAAGTTTGTAAATGTTTGATGTTATTAAACATTAAAAGTAGTAAAATTAGGGGTTTTAAGTCTTATATAAATTTTATCAAATCTTCACTGATAAAATTTCATGTCTCCATTTAAACTTATGCAACATATACCTTATTGGAATGCCTATTAGGTGTTTCTTTGATTTGAAAGTTCTTTCTGGAAGATATTTGAAGTACTGAAAAGCAAGCATAGACTAACCAAATGGACTATGCTTCAAACTAATTATTGCCTATTTTTATTATAATACTTCACTAAAGATAAACTTCTAAGAACATTGAGCATTAGTAAACAGGCATTTGACCATTCACTAGTTTTTCAGTACGTTAATCTTTGATTCTTTTTGAAGTGAAAACTTTTTTTGGCGTGTTGTGCCAGACACTTTTGTGATAGACTTTTGCATTGAGAAAAAAATAGCTGACTTGTTATCAATAATCATTACGAGATGCTAAGCATATATATATATATATATATATATATATATTGATTGGTTTGTCAGGGACCATGTGTGCTAGTGATACATAGTACATGCGCCGGTCACTGAATAAGCTGTTGCTTATATCACTTATAGTTGTGACGTCATTTAGTTATCAACTGTCACCTCTGTTTATCTACATTTCACTTCCACTACATACTCCATACTGTGCTATCTACTCTACTCACACTGATGTCGCCACATACCCCCTCCAATCTACATTGCCACTAACACAAGACCACTGTCATCTTCTTTTACTGTATTGTATATGCCGGTTATTTTTATCACCCTCTTTCTCTCGTTTCATGTACACACACATAGTTAAAATCGGTTCACGCAGTTATGTTATGATTTTTAATCCCTTGTATTTGTGAAAGACATGGAGTGAAAATTTATACATATATGCATATAATATATAAATAGAATGAGAGGTGGGAGAAAAAACATTGATGATCTGTCGGTGATTCCCAATTCACTTCTTTCTTTCTTTCTTGTCTGTAAACCTGCAATAACTAATAATTTCTAATTGTTCTCATATGAGTATTTGGAAAAAAAAGAAATAAATATCTGTACAGTAAAAATCTCTTTCTGTATACTTGCGCATATATGTTTACATCAATATACAGTAAAGAAAGACATTGATTCCACTTCTCTTTCTTTCTCCTGCTCTTTTTCTGTCTTTTTGTACACTAGTACACATATACGTATACATTAATACAGTATAGAAAAACTGTTGTGGTTATCTGGAGCATGTTGCTATGTAGATATGTTTATGTATACCTATACATATTGAAGTATTTAAGATGTTTATGTAAAATTAATTTTAAAATAATTGTTTAAATTCAGTGTAAAAATAACATAGCAAATTTTCATGATACTTGGATAGATTTCATTCAAGAGTATTTATTTCATATTTTAGTTATAAACTAATTGTTTCATTTTTAGAAGATAATAATAATACAAACATTACAGAAATAGAATAATAATGTATTGTAAAAAAAAAAAATTCATTATTAAGATGTAAATGTTTTCTAACATTTATTTAATAAAGAAAACCAATTTAATTTTTTATTATTTAATTAACCATTACACTATATTATAAATAGATTTCTTAAGTAGTCTATTAAATCCTTTTAAATGAGTAATCACATACATTAGAATCAGCAATAGAATCAAATGTAATTATTAACCAATATCGGTACTCATAATTTTAAGTTTTCACTTCTATTGGCCAGTCTTGTGACTGGCTATTTTTTTCTGATAACAAAATAACCGATGTGACAATGATAAATATAGCAGAGAAAATTGAGAATGTATAGATATACACACTTAAACGATAACTAATGTGAATAATCATCAGTTACTTTGTTTCTTGTATATCAGATTTATATACAAGAAGTGCAATCTTTCAGAACTGTATCTTAAATCAATAGTAGAATAGGTATTTTGAAAATATACAATACATAGAAAATAAAAGTAATTTTTTAAAAACTATCCTAAGACAATACAGATAATGTACAGTATAGAAAGGATTGTAAATATTATAATAGAATTTAAAATGAAAACAGATGCAGCATAAGCTAGTTTTACGTACACTTACAACTAGCAAATAGATATTTTTTAAAAAGCCAAGGTTTTCTACTGTATATATTTTTATTTCTTTTTTTTTTCCAAATACTCAGATGAGAACAATTAGAAATTATTAGTTATTAAGGGTTTACATACTTAATTTTTATAATTTTTTTTAGCGTACTTCACATGAGAATAAAATCATGCTTGGTTTAATAGCAGTCCCAAAAAACACTGTCCTTTTTTTAGAGAAATGATATAAAATTGCATAAATTAATAAAAAAGTAATTGCAGAATAAAATAATTCGACCCTTAATATTTTTTAGTATTTATAATATTATTATGAACTCAAACTTATGATGAATTATCGAATTCATCAGCATTAATAAAAAAGTTAAAAAGATTATCAGATAGGACAAATAGTGTTCCTATATATGGTAACGTGAATAATACAGCACAATAGTAGTGGGCAAATGATTGCATAAAGAAAATTTATGTATTTTGTACTAGTGCTTTACAGAGACTGATGATTAAACGGGTATTAAATAAATGAGTAGTTAATGTTGCTTAATTCAGTAGTTTTTAATTTTTTTATTTATATTTACAGTTGTTGATTGGTCTCGAAGTACTACACCAGTGTCAGAAAAAATATTAAAAGTCAATGTTTCTCCACCGAATAGAATTTCACCAGATGAGGTAATTTTATTTTTTTTTTTTTTTAGTATCTTTTTTATTAATGGTGTATTATGAAAGTGCATGTGCGTTTTCTTTTCATTTACTTCTTACAAATGTTTTTTCTACTTAATAATGCTGCTTTTTAACAAAATGTGATTTCATATGAAATCTGGACATTTTCTATAAGTAATACAAAACGTTAAAATGATTGACAAGCATTTGAAAGAATTTTAATGTAGCAGAGAAAATTGAGAATGGAAAGAGCAATATTTTCATGTTGTGAAAATATTACTCTCTCCACTTAAATAGTAGGTGGGAGTGAATGGAAAGAGGATAGATAAAGATATTTTTCTCAAACAAATGTACAGTCCAGAATGATAAAAATTTAGAAAATATTTCTTTTACCTTCCACAAAAATTCTTTTTACGAATGAATTATCCTGGAATAAGTAGTAATAAAATATCCATAAGTGTTTCAAATTGATAAAATGTTTTAAGAATTTTAACATTCTTTGTGTATCAATATAAATAAAATATTGATCTGCCAACAGAAATCATATATTAGTATTCATCTTTCCTTTTAAAAAGCCAAAAATATATAAATCAATTAAACCAACCACACCACAAGTCCTAAAGCAATTATTTTTGTAGCAATGCTTATAAAACTCACATTATTATTTAAACACTATTGCGCATGTGCACATGCACACACACACACACACACACACACACACATATATATATAATTATGTAAAATATAAAGCACAAAAATTTGATAAGTTATACCATATTAATATCCAACAATTGATCTTCGCAGTATCCTGCATTTAGTTGATACTAAAATTACATTAAAGTATATTAATAATTTGTCACTTCACTTTAAATTGTTTACTGTTTTAACATTTTGAATTGTACTATGAACTTATATATAAATTATGGTGTCCAGTACTGAAATGTGCAATATTCCACATACATTCATAGCACAAATCAAAATGTCAAAACAGAAAACAATTTAAACTAAAATGACAAATTACTAAGAGAATATACTTTAATGTAGTTGTAGATTCAATGTCAACTGAAGACGTGGGATATCGTGAAAATCAACTATTGGAAATTAATATAAGTTTAACTTATCTAATTACTGTTGTTTTGATAGTTTATATCTAGTATAATATTAAATTTTATTAAAATAGTGGTCAATATGATGATGAATTATTTGATTTTTCAAAAAAAAAAAAAAGTTTGTATATAATTGTCTTTATGTTCAAAAATAAATTTGCAATGGTAAGATAAGATAATATAATCATAAATAATAGATATAAATTGTACACATTAAGTAATCATTGAATAACAATACTTAGTAAAAAGTAAATTAAATAAATAAACTTTAAAGTTATAGAATACAATCAGAAAAAATAAATGTTGACAACAAAAAGAAACCTGTACCAACACAAGAATTGGCATGATAAAAGTCATCTGCCCCCTATATATTTTATAATTTGTTGCTTATAATTTTTAGATTTTACAAAACAAGTGAAATTATCTATTGTCTTTACAATAATCAGTTATCAACATTATACTACATAACCGTACCAAACCTTCCCCCCCCCCCATACATCTACAATGTTATATTGCCAATCAATCTGCTTTTTTTTTTCTTTTTCTTTTTTTTGAGTTTTTGGAAATTCATCATCCAGTCCTGACGCTTTGTTTAGAAGTTACACTGAAAATTTTGATTTAAATTTTTGTACGCTTTCCCAGAAATCCCCACCATCTCTTATTATTTTAAGGTCACAAATAATTTTATCATAATATTCTAATTTTTTATGCGAATATAAAGACTTCAAATTTTTAGCAGCACACAATTATTCCCTTTCACCTCATCTACAAGGTCAAAGGAGACCTTGACCTCACCGCACTGCATTTTTCAAACCGGTTCTTGCTTAGGTATACACCCTGACTTTTTCATTTTTTTATGACCACTATAACCTGCCAAATCGGAGACTAAACTCTGTAACAAAGAAACAGCTTCGTTAACTTCCTGAGGGAGTTCTGCCACAAGTAATGATTTATTACATAAATCTGCCTGATAGCTATGCTTCTTATCCCATGTTAATTTTGGGAGGAGCAGTAAAATTTCTTCTCTATTTTTACTCCAGTGCCAAGCTTAATTTCAAATTTAATGGCATACAGTCTAGGAAAAATTGTTAGCTGACTCTAAATAACTTAAATAAATATCAAATACCGCATAACAATAATCTATTACAGATGAGTCCCAGGAACTTATGTACTAATACTCCCTTTTTTCATCTCCAGATACTTGCCCATTAATTATAACTAAATTATTGTCATCAAAAAATTGCAGTAAACTCTTCTCCCTACAATTAAGTACCCTTCTTATCTATCCTTCATCAACCTCGATTCAGATTCATAACTGTCCAACATTTGTTCAGGCAGATGTTGATCGTTAGCTCATTCAGGTCTTTGACCAAAATAAATTTTTTATCATAACCATATTGATCAGAAAATAAACACAATCTTAAAAAAATATGTTCCCACTTGTTATTTCCTCCAGATAAATAGAAAAACAGAATAAAGTAAACGTTATCATCTGTAGATAATTTTATTACATTCCTATTCCCAATTTTTATTGAAATTCAAAAACAACTTTAGGGCAGTTTTATATCCTATTACATCTCCCCCTTAGCTCTACCAAAAACAGAATTGCGTACCGCCAACTTCCAACATAATACATATTCTTCAAAATATTTTTTACATATCTCATCTGTCTTCTTTTCAGTAAAAGTTTATTAGACAAAAAATATTTGTTTTACTTTTATAAAAAAGCAGAACCCTTACCTTGTAGTGGCAACCTTATAACTTAAGATACACATCAAACGTGTCCAGCAGACAACCCTTCCTCAGCCACTGTTGTCTTCTTTCTTATTTGCCATCCAAATAAGAAACTTGCTTCAACATCCTCGACAATACTTGAAGACCATCTTCACCACCAGCCTTCAGTTTTTCATCTTCCCAAGTAAACATTTTTTCTTCCAATATAAGCTTTTCTTGAAATGCTGAAAGCTTCATGTTTGTCGTGATCCTTTTAATTTATTTTTTTATCGCAGAGTCTCAATGCGTTTTTCTAGTGTCCATACAGAAATCTTGCATACATAATGTATTTGTACACAAATATTTTAATACTTCCACCACATTGTATTTTCCCTTATAATTCAGCCCCTTAAAAATTAAGTTGTTTCTACGGTTTCTGTTCTCAAGCTCATTCAATTTACACCACGTTTGCTTGTTTTGCACCTTAAGATTGTTAATATCTTCTTTTAATTTGCATAGACATGAAAGTTCAGTCATTATTGCATTTAGATCTTCTTTTGTTGTTATTGTTTCAAATTTTTTGTCTAACAATTTGTCTACAACTTCTACCTCCTTGGTTTGTACACTTATTTTTTTTCACTTTTGTGTAATTTTTATTCAATGTTATGCAGTTCTTGGTCCAGGGAAATAGCGATCTACCACATTTTCCATTCTCAATCAGCAGGAAAAACTGATTATAATATTTGAATTTAACATTAAAAAAAAACCCAGAGGTTTTGGATAAAAAAATTAACTGTTTTCTGTGGCAAAGCGCAGATTGGTCAAAATCTGTGCCCTCGCTCATTTTTATTCAGTGAGACTTGACTGTGGTGATTTGTATTATGTTCATGTTTAGAGTTTGTCAAAATAGAATGATTTAAGTAATAATAAGTGTATTTTGGACAATATTTATTCAAAAAATTTAAGTAAACCTGTATAGAAGTATAAAATTGCAATACATCAGTCTCAACCTGAGCAAAAGCCAGCTGTAGATATAAATTACATGTATTGTTGGAAAGAGGAGATTATGAGTCACACATAGCCAAATGTCCTGTGCCGAATGAGCAAGACTGTTTCAGGAGTGTTGCAAAGGTGGCACGTTGCACTCAGTTAATGACGCCGATGGTGCAAGCACCTCTACCACTGCTTATTATACATTATATCCCTTATGTCTCATATAACAGTCCAGTGTTGAACAAAGTTGTTGTCGAATATTAGTCCAAATAATTTTCATGTATCATTTAGTGTGTCTATTTTATATTAAAATTAAATATAATATGCAGTCAATGTCTTGTTTTTATTTCAATCCAATACACTAAAAGTGACTCACTGACATACAGACTGACCAATTTATCTATAGAATTGGTCAAATGAAGAAACTAAAATTTTCCATTAGAATCTTTCATCTTAGTTAAAAAAAGATATGATAGTGGGTTTCTCATTTAACTCTACAGATAGTTGGTCGGCCTGTAGCTTGAAGGAACTTCATCTAAGGTCTATAAAGTTTCATGTTAAACCAACGGCAGTGTGCCTGATATAGCCCCACCCTTTTTTTTTTTTTTTTTGTATCTAACACTAACTGCTGTTGCATGCATTTATTTTTTAACACAGTTATTGAAATAGCAGATAGGATATTTATTATAAATAAAAGAAAATAAAAACAATATGATTTATAATAATGGAATTTCCTAGATCAATAATATTCATTCCAAGGTATTTTTTCTAAATTCTTATTACTTATATTTTAATTGTCTAAGTTGCGTCTTTGACATTAAATCATACTTAATTCTAAGTATGAAATATAAATCTGGTTATACATAAACTGCAATCTCTTAAAATTTGGTTTCAGGAGAAACCTGCTGCTAAATCATCAAAAGAAGATTTAAAAGAAGCAGTGGTAAGTGGTAAATCTGTTGTAGAAACTGGTGAACAGGCTGATGATGATAAAACAATTCCAACAAAAAATATTGTAGATATTGATGAAACAAAAGGTAATGAATGCGTACGAATCGAAGCTGGAAAAAGACGAGTTTTGGCGCGAGCTGGACATGTAAAAGAAGTTCCATTGGAAGATATTAATTGGCACGATAAGGAAAATGATTCAGTTCGTATAAACGAAACCGCACCGTCAATATCTCTTCAGCGTATCCAAGATCCTGGTAGAAGACTGAAAGAAATGTTGGCTGCCATCGATGGTAGTGGTGAGTATCATGCTAAAACAACTTCTGGAATGCTGATGTATAATAATTTTTTTGTTACCGATTTATACATCATTATTTATGTATATTATTATTATTATTAATAAATAATCCACAATAATTGAATAAAACTACCAATTCAAAGGTGCTTTTCAATCCTTATTCAGTCTCAGTATACTTAAATTTTTATTATTATTATTATTATTATTATTGATATTTTTTTAATAAAAATTAGATAGAAAATTATTGTGATTATGGCTTACTAACAGAAAATTTCTCTTAATATTTTGCCATCTTAAATAGTTTATCCCACTTATAACTTGTTTGGTTGATCATTACATGTTGAAGTATAATTTTTCTAATTGTTCTAATCTAGTGTCTTTGTAAACTATCTTCTATTTTTTTCATTATTATGCATTGTATGAATTGGACATTACACTACATTAGGTAATTTTGATATGCCCTTATCAATGAATTTGTGGAAAAACATCAAATGATAAGATTTTTATATATTTTTCAATATATATATATATATTTCTCTCTATGTTTTTTTAGCCACTGCACTAAGTACAGAATAAAAGAAACATTCTTACCTTTACTTTTTTATCGATATCAAACAATTTTCGGGCCTAAGCCCATCTTCAGTAAAGTATTTTTTTAACACAAATTGAACTAAATTTTGCTTACAGAGGAAATATGGATTATAAGAAGTTTAATTTAAATAAATTAATACATATGTACATAGGTAGACAGACAGGTATGTATATATATATATATACTCACACACACACAGAGTGTCTGGGGAGGATTCTGCTAAACTTCATAAGTTGATTTCTAACATTAAAATAATGAAAAAAGTTTGTATAAACAAGGTGCAAAAACATGTTGTTAGCAAGTTAGAGCTAGTAAAAGATTTTCCTCCACTATTGAAATTCTGGGAAGGTTAATTAAGGGGCAAATTAAGTGGTTTCTTATGGATTTGAGCTGAAAAATTTAAACCAATGGGTTCCAGAACTGTATCCCCATTATTTTCTACAAAATAGGTTGTAAATAAGCAAAAAATTGTTTATTACACTCCGAGCTGAAAAACAGTTTTTTTTTTGCTTTGGTGTAAATTAGCTTGTTAGATTGTCAATTTAACTTGCTAAATTTGAAAACCAAATTTATTGGTTAAATTGATAGTGAATTTAATTCTGAGAAGATTGGAGTAATTGTCCACTAATAACATCCCACAACAGCAATTTAGTTGTACTTTAGTGTGAAATAATAACAAAAACTACACTAATATATTTTTAACTGTCTGTAGTGTTATGATGTTATTTTTAATTATTAGTTCATTTATTCATCACTAGGGGTGCTGTAATGGTGTTCAATATTAGTAATGTTTAATTTCACTGAAAGCAATGCTCTATAAACAAAATTTTCAAACATTGTTGTGGTTACAATTCAGAAATTTGCTTCCATGTGCTGTATTGAGAAGTTAATTTTCAATACAGAATTTTATTTAAAATGTGAAGTGTATCTTTATAATTTACATTTTTTTTTTTTTGCTCTGCACCACACCCACAATTAAGTATTGGTCGGTGCAGGGGCGTGTCCTTTAACCTAACGGCCAAAATTGAGCAGATTTTGAAAGTGATAGCGGGAAGTCCAGCTGCTTGTATTCATTGATTATCTGCACATTTAGGGATTCCACACACTATATGGCACACATTACATAATGAAGGTCTCCATATCCTCAAACAGTTCAATATCCTGAAGAAGGTGATTGCAATCTGCTGCTGAATTATTGTCAGTGGTTATTATAAAACACTGTGCTTCTATCTCTGATATTATTTAAGATGAAGTAACATCTACATGAGATACGATTAACAATACATGAACCAAACATTTTTGGAAACATGACAAACATCATGAAATCATTGAAACTAATCTCCAGCACCATTTCTCATTAAATGTCTGGTGTAGGATAGTAGATAATGTTCTTATTGGATTTCACCTTTCAATAGTAGTCTCACTGGTAATGGATTTTCTTCAAATGAAATAGCTATTAATATTTTTAGAGATTGTTTTTTCCACATAGTACAAGAACTGATAATGTACTTCCAACACTATTTGATTTGTTATTCATTATCTGAATGAAGCATTTTCTATCTGCTTGATTGGTCAAAATGGGCCCTCAACTATGCCCTGCTAGATCACAAGATAAGAATCCTTTTGTGGGATATATGAAAATGTTAGTATATGCACAAAAATCATAAAATGCAAATGAGCTTTATATTTATTTATTATATTACATAATACATCTAATATTATTTTTAAAAATAAAATGTGATTTTGTTTAAAATAAAAGGCTTAATATTTTACCAAGTAACAAATTTTGATGAAACTAATATTTACAGAGATATAACGGATTGAAAAATAAACATGGCCACCATTTTGTAATTTGCAAAGGCATTTAAGTCCTGATTTTTTGCTAATTTTAAAACTTTGTTACCAAGACACTTACCGAATATAAATGTGGTTCCCATGCCAAGCATGATGTCATACAGCTGTGAAATTTTATTTTTAGACAGGAATGTGTGATAAGAGCTGAATCACTTTTAAATTGTTTTGTTTTAATACTAATTACACTGAGACTATACATTTATTTAACTATGATTTTAAAAATATATACTGTTCTAATGTAAAATTTTGAAGACAAAAAATTATTCAACAAATACAAATTTACTTAAACCTTTATTCAAAATGTATAATGGTTACAATATGTTGAAAACCAACTGTGCATTTCCAGATCATCATGTTGAACACTAGTAAAATTTCTTACATTTCAACTTCTAATACTATTCCCTTACATGTCACATTAGTTACAGTATAGGAAGAGGACCCAAAAAGATCTCCCATCAACATGATGACAAGAGTCTCTGATGATGCTAATAATTAACTTATTTCTCTCATTCTTTCTGTTATTGTTGTTTTACACTTGCTTTCTCAAGCAGTTTGACGGTGATTATTTTTTTAAGCAAAATGCAATTAAAATATTTGCCCATTTCTTGGTTAGAGGTTTTCATATACAGTGCTGTGAAAATTAGTTGGGACAAGCAACCTCTTTTTTTTAAGAAATAAGTTTTGTATATATTTGTCATGGAACCTTTAGTTTATTTTACATTATGCATATTTTGTGGTATGTACGTGATATATAGTAAGTTAACTTTCACTGCTGTGAAGCGGTTAGAACCGGTTGAAGTTGGTTATATCACATCTGACTGAGCAGTAACCTTGTTTGAGATTACTCTTCGTAGTAAGTTCTTTGTTATTAGTTGTTTCGAGATACTTCTAGTATGGATATAACTCCTAGAAAACGTGCTCAAATTGTTGCTGTCAAGCAGAATACTGCTAAGAGTATTAGAGAAATTGCTTCAGCAATTGGTATTAGTAAATCAAGTGTATCAAGGATT
>JAAAKQ030131838.1:0-13469 GCA_010016005.3 Zanna intricata | reverse complement strand
AAAATTGCACTTTTCTAGGCAATTTTCTAGTTTTTCTAAAACGTTTTCAGGCATATGTTTATTAGAAACTTTTTCTTATTTTTAGATTTAGAATCCGTTTCCGAGAGATTGCCGTGCAGTTTTGATACACCCTGTATATAAAGGTATAAAACTACAGACCTTTGTGAAAAAAGTGTACCTTGTTCTTTCAAAGAACAAGATAAATCTATCCTTTGCCTGCCAATTGTTCACCTGCTTTGTTTCTTGTTGAATATTCCAGAACATTAGTTTAAATTTTATTAAATGCAGAAATATTGAAAAATTAGTATTCTTCTTCCAAATAATTCTTAATTCTGAAAGATCATTGACCAGCTACTTAATTACCAAACCTTTGGTATACCAGAAATTAAAAATTATTTAAGTGTTCTTTATCAAATCTTCAGCGATTTTATTGTTGTTACAGTAATACTGAATGTTTTTAACTAATGTGATATGCTGACGAAAAAAATTTAGGAAGTTTGTACCAAAGTTCTGTTTCATTAAAAATTAATCAGTATTATAGTGAAATAAATAAAGATATGAGGGTCAGTTTTTAAGTAAGGTCAGTTTTTTTTTTGTTTTTTTTAAAACTAAAATAATTTTTTTCAAAAACCATTTATTTTTGGATTGTACATACTTTTTCCTATTTTTCTACATAGTTACCTTGTTTATTAATGCACTTGTCATACCTTAAAACTAAATTTTGAAAACCGTCTTCAATGAGGTCTGCCGCCTGTTCTGACAGCCAAGAGTTCACAGCCGCTTTCACTTCTTCGTCATCACTGAAGCGCTTCCCGCCAAAATGGTGTTTGAGGTACCGGAAAAGATAGAAATCACTGGGAGCAAGGTTGGGGCTATATGGTGCATGGTCCAAAACTTCCCAACCAAAAGAATCAATCAAGTCCTAAGTCGCTTGAGCTGTTTGAGGCCTTGCGTTGTCATGGAGGAGCAGAATTCCTTTTGACAGCATGCCGCGTCTTTTGTTTTGAATTGCTCTTCGGAGCTTCTTTAAAGTTGCGCAGTAGACATCTTGGTTGGTTGTTGTCCAACGTGGCATAAAGTCTACCAGCAAAACACCATGCCATTCCCAGAACACAGTTGCCATAATCTTGTGCTTTGATCTTGACGGAAGAGGTTGTGTTGCTATTCCATTGATTGTTGCTTGGATTCAGGGGTCATATGGGATACCCATGTTTCATCTCCAGTAACGATTTGACTCAACAAGTCATCCCCTTCAAAAAGTCCAATGAACTGACAAACCTCTTCCCTTTGTGGTCCACTGTAAGGAATCTGGGTACCCACCGAGAACACAATTTCTTGAAGCTGAGGTTTTCAGTCACAATTTTCTAAACATCGACCTAGAAACTTGGGGAAATTCCAATGACAGAGTGGTTATCGTGAATCTTCTGTCCTCATGAATTTTTGTTTAAACTGGAGCCACCAAATCATCAGTGATCACAGAGGGCCGGCTTGAGCGTTCTTCATCTTGGACAGTTTCATGGCCACCTTTAAACTCCCCAACCCATTTCCACACTTTACCTTCACTCATTGCATTAGGCCCATAAACTTCAGTTATCTGACAATGGATGTCTGCAGCCGATATATTTCTCGCAGTCAAAAAAAGTATGACTGACCGTATCTCGCACACAGCAGGCGATTCAATAATTTTAAATGTTTTAAAGATGCACAACTAAGCGTATACTTCAGCTACAGAGCTGCAATTGGCATGAGTTTGTTCACAAAGGATGCTGGTAAGTGGCGCGGCAGCTTGTTGGTGGCATAAACGCAAACTAGAGAATTATACGCGCCAACGACCCTCGTAGTATACCTCTAAAAACATAAACTTGAGAAAAATTGGATTATTACTGATCTGTATCATATGTTTCTAATTACATTACACTAATAACCGTAAAAATGTTATTTTAATATTGATATCAAAAAAAATTTAATACGTAAAATTTCAATGCTTGTTTAAATAACAAACTGTATAAAGGAATATCATAAATAACCTTCACTTTTCTAATAAATATGTCTAGGAGCAGCAGTTATTTTCCAGACTCCGTGGCGAGAGTGGTAGCGTCTCTGCCTTTCATCTGGGTTCAAATCCCAGTTAGGCATGGCATTTTTTCACACACGCTACAATTCATTCATCTCATCCTCTGATGATATAACCTAATGGAGGTTAAACGAAAAAAAAAAAATCAGTTCATTATCTAACATTACACGTTATTTATAATAGTGTAGTTACTTTGATTATAAACAAATAATGATGATGAGGGATTACTTACTTAATCATTCGATTCTGGTAGTTAATGTTTTTATTAGCTATTTTATTATAAGTAAAGATTCAAAAATATTTTTAAAATAATTTTAATACATAAAATCTCTGGATCTTTCTTGACATATTGTAAAAACAATTCACATTTTCAATAAAAAATGAAGTACTGTGAAAATTATGAAAAAATTAATTATTAATCAATTAATAAATTTATTAAAAAAAGCAAATTAATTAATTTAGTTAACATTATTTATTATAATTTATTCTTTATTATCTATATGTTTATTTCATTGTTCACTTTCTCCACTTTCAGCCAAAATATAGCTTTACAAATGGTTTTTAATACTTATAAAAATTTTTTTCTCTAAAGAAATTTTCTTACTATCTGATATGCTGGGTGATTTTGTTTTTATATTATATACATCTATTAGATTCACACTGTTTACCACGTTCAATGTAGACACTTTCATCTTTACCATTTTCTCTGGTGGTATTAGTCATTCACAAAATAAAAAGAACAACATACTGCATTTATCTTTACTACATTTAAAACAGTTGATATTGTGGCTGTTTTGGTTACTGCCTTATCATTTACAATCAAATACCTATGTATATAGTTAGACATCAGTTATGACATATCAACATTTAATTTCTGTATCTATATTTTAAAATTATTGACGTTTTTAATTACTCAGGGAACAAATTTATTACTCAAAAGAAAATAATATAGGAAACAACCAATTTTTTTTTATTTTGCTCCTTATAATCGGATTCTTGTTACAAATGACCTTATTATAAGTAACATCTACTGTAGTATAATAAGATAAAATATCATGAGTAAATACAACATTTTAAAAAACCATTGTACTTGTCACACATTAAATATTTTCTTTAGTCACATACTTGATAAATAATTTTTTTATCATTGTGTTAGATTTTTCTTCTGATTCTGCATTAATGTGATTACATTATTCTAACATGGTTTATATTATTCCAGGAAAACTGAATATTTATTTCATATAATGTACAATTTTTAAAAGACGTTAACATTATATACATATATATACAATTAATCAAAATGGCTAATATCATAATGATATTACTGCTTTAGAGAAATGATACCATGTCTAAAAGTAATTTGACTTTTCTTGGTTGTAGACTTATACCAAAAAGTTTTTAAATCTCCTTGTTTACCTTATTTAAGATAAAAAGAGATAAATTTGTTAAGTTAGATATAATGAGAATTTAATCATTTTGAGAATGTAGTAGAAGTAGTGAAGTTTTCATTTTCTGGTACACATCAAACAATATGTATTAAATAAAATATTTCCATAGCTAACCCTCATATACTTATGTTTCTTAATTTTGTGTTTTGCAGTTAATTTTTCCAGCCTTAATAGAAAAAAATATGTAACAATTTCAGTGTTAAGAGATTTGGTCAGTAGAAGCTCTGCTATAAGTAATCTGTCAATTTATACAAGATCTGTTCTGAAAATAACTGAACATTTTTAATTATACACTAACAGAGATATTTAGTGACATGTGGTTGGCAGCACTGTGTTCCACATAAACTCCTCTATAACCATATGTTCTTTAATTGTTGATATTTTATTAAGTCTTCATGATTGTTATTTGAGTGCAACATGTGTAAGTGTTAGTAGTGATTTTTATAATGTGCGATCTTTTGACGATTGAACTTTTGTCTCAGTGTTGTAGCGGTAAACATAACTTTCATCTCCCATTATAATCCTTTGCATAATGTTTCATTATCATTGGCTCTTTCAAGAAGTTTCTAACAAACATCAATTCATTGTTCTTTCTGCTTTTCAGTCATCAAACTAGGAACATACTTTGCTGCAACTTGATGATTTTCAAAATGTCTTGCCATGATCCAATTGAGATGCTAACCTCTTTTGCAAGTTGTCTGACAGTCAATCAGCAATTTGCATCTACCAGATCATTAATTTTCTGAATGTGGGTGTTGAAGTCGAAGGCCTTCTTTATTGAAGATTATCATCAATTGACTGATGACCACTTTTAAGTCATGAAAAGAAATGAAAATCCCCCATTACAAAATCACTACTAACACTTAAATACATTGCACTCAAATAAAAATTACACGAAAACTAAACAAGCTGTCAACAATCCAAGAACATGTGGTTACAGGGATGTTATACAGAACCATGATGCTGTCAACTACACATCACTAAATATCTCCATTGGTTTGACGGTTGTTACCATTTTTTTTAGCCAAACCTTAAATAAAACTTTTATTAATAATTAGTTTGCTAAACTATTTCAAAATTTATTGCTCTCATTACAGGTCAAAAGCAAATTTGAGCCAACATCATGCCAAACACACTGGAATACGACGACATTCATGTAATGTATGTGGCAAGAAGTTTTCTCGTAAATCTTTTGTCACAACTCATATGCGAGTTCATACTGGAGAAAGACCATTTGCTTGTGATATTTGTGAACAACGTTTTACTCAAGTTGGTGACATGCGAAGGCATCGCAGACGTCATATAATGCAGCAGCAGCAGTCACAATCTAATAATGTTGTTGGTGGTGTTATAATACAGCAGATGGTGCTGAAGGATGAAAAGTGTGATTTAGATACAGATATTGTAGGAAATAGTAGCATCTCTAACAATAGTATACAACTCAACTCCAAGATAAGTATAGCTGACATACGAGCACACTTCTTATGAACATTTCTTTGACCATGCTAATAGCTTTAAGTTGGTATATTTGTACTCCAAGTTGATTAATATGGTTTTAAAAAGACAAGTTTTATTTATTTTTTGTTATGTAAGATATGTGAGGATTTTGCAGAGAATAATGTCCCTTTGGATGTATAAAAAAGAAATAAAGTATATAAATAAGAACTCATCTATTGAGTTAAATTATACAAATAAATAAATTTATTGAATATAAGATCGCTATTTTAATTTTCATTTATTGTCCAAAATTACAAATGTTATTTAAAACTGCATAAAAATTTTGCAAACAATTAATACAATGAATTAAAATAAAAAATTTTTTATTGTACGTGTAACAAAAACATAACTGCTCAATACATATAAAAATTAAAATATTAAAAAACTAATTTGGCTGCTTTGTGTTTCGTGAAGGTTTCTTCCTCCCTTTCTAGTAATGTATTTGTTCACCTGAGAGTTGAAGACTACATCATCCTGATACTTCTTAAATGACATTTGTAATAGAGAAAACAATATTAATAAAATTGTCTTTTATAAAAACTTAGCTACTAGAAACTCGGTTTTTCAGCCTGTCTTTAACTACTCTAAATCTTCCTTGCCTTCCTTGGGGAATGTTTTTTTGTTTGACCAACAATTTTTGCTTATCCACAATTATAACTTATTGTTTAGAAAATTAAAAGTAGTTAAATTATTATTGAGACAATAATAATATTAAATATATAAAAAAAAAAAAAAAAACAGAAATTTGGATCTAATCAAATACAGTTAATTTTCTTTATTACCTCATAAATAATTTAACTACTTTGAATTCTGTCATTGTCATACCTATCTTTAAATCTGCATTCATAAAGAGTCCACTTGCCTTCACTGACCTAATCTGCTGGTGCCTTTCTTTTCCAGGGCCATCCAGGTTTAAATAGCTGGTAATATTGTTTTCAACTCTTATGTACAGATCAGAAAATTTCTTGACTAAGAATAAAAATCTATTTACAATATATTACAAGGATGGATGAAATGTTTTGGACCTCACACCAAAATGACAGTATGTTTAATTTTTTGATTGGCATCGCATGATTCCATTCTATTTCCTATAAGAGTTTCAAGTCACTGCATCACAGTATATTATTTACAGTCTGTCTAAGTGGAGAAAGAGAGTGTTTTTTGGAAAATGGAAAAACTGGAAATTCGTGTAGTGAATAAATACTTTTTCCTCAAAGGCTTAAGTGCAAAAGAAGTTAATGAAGGACTTGATACATTGCCCTTCATTAACTTAAACATTAGGAGACTCTTCTCCATCAAATACAACAGTTAAATGCTGGGTCGCAGAGTTTAAAATGGTTAAACATGCACTATGAACCATGCATGGTTCTATGAACCATGCTATGCAGTGGACATCCTTCTGAAGTGACTATGCCAGAAATGATTAAAAAAGTGTATAAAATTGTTTGGCAGATCAACAAATAATAGTGAATAAGTTAGCAGAGTCTGTTGGCATGTCAACAGAATGCATCACAATATTTTGCACAAACAAGTTGTGCACTAGAAGGATATTGCATTTGCTCCCACCTAACTAAAAATGGTACTGAAAAAATATTTCAAAAAATTGTCTAGAGCTCTTTCGGCGCAATCCAGAGGAATTTTTACATTGATTTGTGATTGCTGATGACATTTGGGTTTATCATTAAACTCCCGAGACAAAACAGCCGTCAAAACAATGAATTGAAAGGTCAACCTGCTCCAGAAAAAAAACAAAAACTTTTCATGTAAAAAAGTTATGGCAACTATTTTTCTGAATAGATGTTGAATAGTTTTCATTAGTTGTCTTAGAAAAGGTTGAAACAGTAGTGAATATTATGTGACCCTATTGCAGCATCTTAGCAATGAAATTAAGAAAAAACAACCAAATCTGGCAAAAAAAAAAGTGCTTTTCCATGAAGACAATGCTCCAGTTGACAATTCAGTGTTTGCAGAGGCAAAAATCAATGAATTATCATTCGAATTGCTCTAACACCCTCCACATTCACCTGATCTGGCTCCCAGTGACTGTCACGTGTTTCGTAACCCAAAAAAAAATAGCTTACAGCGAAGAGATCTTCAGTAAGTAATAAAGTTATTGCCATTGTAGATTGTCATTTTAAGGATAAATTCGATAATAAATTGAAGTACCAAACTGGCATAAGCACTCTTTTAGAACTGTGGGCTAAGTGTAGTTTGTAGACCTTAATGGTGACGATACCTATAATGGTATATAAACATCTTAAAAACAAGATTTTTCTAAATAAATAGTAAGCATTTTGTAAATTAATTGGCTTAAATTTTTATTTATTGAAGAATAATTTTTTATTTTTAAAAAACCTTGGGTTTCAGTCAGAATTCTTTCCTTTTTTTTATAGTAGTATGTTATAAGAAAAAATTTGGATACATATAATAAGAAAATATTCTGTTGCTGCCAGGATCTTGCAATTTCTCAGTCCATCTCATTCTTAGTTCCACCCTTAACAGTTTTCTTACTGGTTATTAATTATGTTAGACAAAATAATATTCATTATTGTTAAAAAATAGATGTAAATATAAAATAAGCCAGTAACTTTTTAGTTGAATTATTACAAGTATAGTGTTAGTTGCTGTATACTTTACTATCTCTGATTTAGATGTAGGTTGAATATATTATCAATGTAATTTCATTACTGTAAAAAGAAGTTTATTGTAGCAGAATAATTTCTAAATTACTTATTTAGAAGCTATTGTGCACAAGTGTTTGTTATTTTTCTATTAAGTATAGTACATAAAATTACATTAACATTCATGAAATGAAAATTACTTAGATAAAATTTAGCAAATCTGCTCACAGTTTTCCTCTCATTAGTACACTACACAAGAGGTTAGTCAATCTTTTTCAATATTGACCATACATTAAATTTTAATGTGAAATGGCTGTTGGCTTTTGAACTCTGAACTTCTTATTCCTGCAAAGTTCCATCATTCTTGGACAACATAATTATTACAGATCTCTATTGATGCCAATTGAAAATACATGTTCTGTCTTTGAAATTTATGAATAACTTCTGCCCTTTTTATTTACAGAGTCCAGTGAATTGTCTTAATAGTTCTTTCCTAGTGTTGCTATTACTTAAATATTATCAGTTTGCTCATACTAAAAAACTTTCCTGTATAAATTGCATTCTCAATACTTAATAATACTGGGTGGGTGCCTTACACTTAATAGGTATGCAGTGTCTAGTATATTTATTTAACATTTGTTAACTTTTTTAAAAAAGTTTAATCTCATAAGTGCTCAAATTGTCCTCCATTATTGTACCATGGTTCAAACATTTCCATAATACTGATATAAAGTACGATACAAAACCTTATCTGCATCGGTTTCAATAAATGCTTCTGAGATGTATTAAGTCATCCGTGTTTGGAAATTTCTCTCATAAACCTTGTTCTTTATAACACCATCAGAAAAATAAATCCATTTGTGTTAGATCAGATAAACGAGGTGGGCGCTCTATGCTGCCCCTTCTTCTGAACCGATGTTGTGAAAAGATTTGGTTAGAAGCGTAATGGGAAGATTCTTCATCTTGCTGAAAGAACAGGTCAGCGAAAGAGTTGTGGTATTACCATATCACAAAGCATTTCTAAATAATTCGATCCTATCCACAGTTCCATCAAAGAAAACTGGTCTGACAACACCTTCACTAGACAATTCACCTTGCACTGTGATCCAGGCTGGTTCAGTTGAAAAGTGAGGTAACATGAGGATTGTCATCAGCCCATTACGCACAGTTATGCCTGTCCATGTCGGCCCGACAATTTGAAGTAAGCCTCATCTGACCAGATGATCTTATCCAGAAGGTCTGGCTCCAAACTGATTTAGTCACACACTCAAGTCACAGAGATTCAGTTGGCAATTGGGGTCATCCTCCAAAAAATCATGCATTCACTAATAATGGGAGACATGGTTTTAATTTCAGTTTATGCATTAATCGTCACAATGACATTCTTGGTATGGATGATTTGATAGAAACACATCATGTAGAATTCTTTGAACTGTTCCAAAATGTTAGAATTACTTTCATCCAATTTTATTCAGTCATAGAAGTCTTCGGACGACCAGATTTTGATAAATTAACCACTGAACCTATGCTTTCAAATTTTTTCTTATGTGATAAATTGCCTGGGGTGAAGATGGGGGACTGTTTAAAGCTCCTTGTCATGTGCGTACCTGCTCTTCATTTTCATAATTCCAGTACTGCTTTAGCATCCACTTTCTTTGCTCTTGATTTAAATTATTTGCTATTGTTGATAATTACCTGTAAAAAATAAAAAAAAGCAATAAAAATCAAAACTGATATTTGAGGAAGTAGCTGTGAGGCAAAAGGCAACTTTTGTAGACAAAAGGCAACTAGTTTTTATCAATTCTATTGGCACATACTGGTTCATCTATTCCAAAGCTTTTGTGTCATCTGGGCCTTCATGCTAATAAATTTTTACTCCATAATTTGTCCTTTTTATTATTTGCATATTGCTGGAAGTAAAACCTATACCAACAAAAAGCATTAAGTTTTAAAATTAATTCTTTCCATGGATAATAAATATTATTCATATTTTTAAGAATTAGATTATTTTTATGTAATCAACTTTTGTGTTAGTAGATCATTGATAGGAGTATTTGAATGTAGAATACATGAAGTTAATAATTATATTGAGACATAATTTTGAAACTTAGGGAACGATGACTTTCCTTCAGTATAGTGGAACTTCCAGAACATAAAAATCCTTTCATAAAAATTGGAGCCAACAACTATACAAATTCTTGTTCTGACATCTTTCACAGATTTCACAGAGTCCAGGCACATGTAAAGAGAATAATTCCGTCAGCATTATATTTTTACTGCTCAGCACATACTGCAACTTAACTACATCCAGTGCTTGGGAAGTAACTGTCTTTAGAAACTGCTGGGTGAAATATCGAGTCTGTACAAATTTCTTAATACCCCTAAAAGGCAGAATGTTTTAAAATTGGCAATAAGTTAAATGGAGACTACAACATCATGTCCTGAAAACTTGTTCAACTTTGCCCAACACGTAGGTTGGAAAGGTATAATTACGTGGCCGCGATGGAATTGTATGACCTTATAATTGCAACCTTCAAAGCATATCAGAATAGAAGGACAAACACTCGTCCTCACAAGCAAATTCACTTTTATGTGCTTTCACAGACTGTCAATTTGATTTATCGCTGTTTTGCATTCAGAGACTTTTTTTTGTCTCCCATTATGTAAATTACTACAGAATTTAACTATTTATCTCATGGAAGCAGTAAACCTTGCTGAAGATATTAAAAGTAAAATGAAATGTATATACAAAAATATTGATGAAGAATTTTCTAAAATTTTCATTTGTGCTTCTAAAGTCTTGAATAGGTTGGGGGTCCTCCATTCAAGTTCCTCACATGGTAGCGCGAGCAAAATACTGTGTAAACTTATCATCAGTCATGCCAAAACTTTACTTCCGTGTCTGTATTTTTATTCCATTTGTGGATACGTTCATGGCCCAACTAGATTCGTGTTTCTTGAAACACAAGGAAATATTTAAAGGCTCTCAGTGCCTTTTACCTTACGAACCCTTCCTTCTGCTTTCAGTTCACTCACAGAATTCTACACCAGTGACATAAGAAGCTGTTGCCAGGAATAATCAGTTAAAATTATGGTACAATAAAATTCCACATCTTGAGGAAGGAAACCAACCAAAAATGGCCGTAGATGGGTTAACTATGTGAAATACCAATATAATGCCAAATATATTCACTTTGTTAGAAATACTAGCTGCACCCCCAGTGTCCACATGTACAAATGAATGATGTTTCTCAACAATACACTGAAAAAAAATATTTGCAAATTATTTTGGAAATACATGTTTGAATGGATTAGCATTCCTCAACATACACAGAAACTATACTCCAACTGTAGAAGATGTGTTAAATGAACTAATGAAAAAGAAATGTCATTTGGAAATTGTGTTATGCTTAAATTTTCTAATATAGTAATATAAAATACCATAGGCTATGTACATTATAAATACTATATTACCACTACTCTTTTCAAACAATGATTTTTTTAAAATAATAATACACTATAGTAGAGTACTGATTTGAAAATTTGAGACAATTACATTCAATTCTTTATTCAAATTCTTTCATAGAATGTGGATTCATCAGTGCTAGTTTTATTCTTCAACCTCAGAGAGTTCCATATTGATATGTTGTGTTTAATTAAATTTATTTCATAATATTTGATTGCTTCTATGAATTTTATATATGTAAAATGTCTTATCTATGTACACAAGCAACCATTGAGTAAAATATATGATTATTGTGTAGCGTAAGTGTAATAATGGCATGTGGCACTGGCACAAGCACAAGCATTTTTATTATACAAAATGAAATAGGTGTTAAAAAAATTCTAGTCTAAGGATGTGAAAAAAATATGTTATAGAAGATTTTATTAGGTTATTTATGAATGTGTTATATTCGAACATTGTAGAATAAATATATCGATCATGATATAATAATAAAATAACACACAAAATTTAAAATACCAATGTCAATCGTAAGCAATTTTAAATAATGACCGACCCCCCCTTAAGAAAATTCTGCGTATGCTACTGGTGGACACACATGACTATTGTTAGCGCAATAGCCAACAAAAGCCGTGCAACAATAGTTGTAAAAAAAAAGTAAACAAAAAAAATACTCTGGTAAGAAAAAAGACTATATAATGAATTAAGTTTATAAAAAAAAAGGCTTGATGACAACAATAATTTAAATTTTGAATAAACATTAATTTAATAAAAAGTATTTTGAAAGATAAGAAAATGTATAAATTATTAAAAAATTTAAAATCGCTGAGATTAAAATTCCAAAAAGGAATTAATTTAAATTAGTTAACATTAAGAATTTTTTTTGATAAAGGTGTAGTTAATTTGAAAACTAATGTAACATTTACAAAGCAAATAATAATAATTAAAGGTGTAATATTATTACTTAACATTTAACATTATACTTGAAGTTATTTTTACTGAGCAAATTTTTATCACTAAAATAAAATTAATATGTTTTTAATACAGATTTCAAAACTTGAAAGAAAGAAAAATTAATCAGGTACTCACTACCTTCTAAAACTGACTAACATAAATTCAAATCTACTCCGTAAATGTTATTAACTTACTAAAAAAAAAATTAAACATAAAAAAAGAAAATGAATATAATTGGATTAATTTAATAAAACAATCTTCAAAAATTTCATGGTTCAATCTGGTGTGATTTTAACTCTTAATTAAAATTATACAGATAAAAGAGGCATTTAAAGATTAATCACATAATCTTTTAAATTTATACTTCAAAAGAGAGTTACATAGTAAATTGTTCCTTGATAAAGGTGTAGCTATTTTAAATATGGATATTTTTAAATGAAACAAAAAAACTCACGTTTCACTATTTGAAGAAAATATACCCTCAAAGTTATGATTCAATTGAACAAATAATTAGCAATAATCAAAAATAGCGAGAATCCGACGGACTAAAATGGGTGTACCCCGGAGCTGGAAGGCGGTCCTGATCAGTTCGTTGTTGAATCCAGACTAAAGAACATAGAATGCGACGGACTAAACGGATGAACTCCGGGTCTGGAAGGTACGCCCGAACGCCACGATGTTTAAATCCAGACTGAAGAAAAAAACGACTATAAAAGAAAAAAGAAAGCACACACCAACACGCACATGAACCCGCAAGCGTGTGTACAAAGAAAAAAATGATACTTGGAAAAAAAAGAATTGCGTAACCAGCAACAAATCGCGAAATAAAAGTGATTAACATTCCACAGCAGTGAGTCATACATAAAACGAACTTGCAATAAGTAATAACAGAAAAAAAAAATTAATAAATCAAACTTAACACAAATGTGTTAACATACAGCCCGGGCGAAGATCAGAAAACCCAGAGGCAGCCCAAAGAAGAGAGGTTAGACAATAAAGGTGAAGGCCAGAGAAAGAGCAAAGTACAGCAGAGAAAAATGGGAGCAAACCAGAACAACAAACAGGAATTACAAACTCAAAGAAACAAGCAAACGAGATCAGTCAACAAAATGCAAAAGGTACACAATAAAAAAGCACGGCAAACAACAAAAAAGAGAGATCGTGACAAGAACATCCAACCCCCGTAGGGGAAGACACCCACCAAGTGACGATTTCGGTCGCCACACCACCCCTTTTGTTTCTAGCCCAGAAGGGCTTTACCGGGAGTCGTCTGAAAGACCTTCGTACTGATTACATATCTGAGTCATCAGCCAGGTCTCGTTCGGGATGCCCCCAATGAAAATGCCGCGGTCGACATTTAGCATCAGAGTAAAATACCTCAGCAGCAATCGCCCTCGCCGTAGGCTTAGGTC
>JAAAKQ030131837.1:8403-22522 GCA_010016005.3 Zanna intricata | reverse complement strand
AAAATTCTTCTTTTTTTTATAGTTTTTTTCAGCAAGAAGAGAGGAGACTGAAAGCCTATCTCATCCAATTGCAAATCGCAAATTAACTTTTGGGTTGTTACATTGATGTTCCATAATAACATGTGAAGGTTCAATACTCCATATTTGAACATTATGCTGATATACTCATCCCAAAACATGAAGCACAGAAAATAAACTTGTTTAAAAACTTTTTATTATGATAAAGAGATAAAGATTAATATTGTAAGAAATAGAATATTATGAAAAGAGTATGATAAAAATTTGAAATTTATGAAACTATTGACCTTGTAACACACTCTTTGTGCACTGGTACTAAAGCTTGTTTATGTATCGAAAAAATTTAGTTTTTCTTTATTTTAACATATACTTAATGTCTCTGTAATGCTTTGTTCCAAAATTACAGTATATTTGTTTGAAACCTCACCATTATTTCATAGGTGTACTTGTATGTATATTGTGATAATCTGAGTAATACGATTGCAATGTTTGGAATTTCTAAGTTAGTTTTTTATGAAAAGAAATTTCCATTGTGTCAAATTTTTCCTTTTAATGTGATTTTTTTTGTGAAGTGAAAATATTGTGATTGTAAGCCTCTCATTTTACAATATCCAATTTTTTTTTATCTTCATATATCTATAGGTTTTTTGAATTTCTATTATACACCATATATATTTGCATAATGAATTAAGGAAGGAAGGGGTTTCCTCTCCCAATAGTGTTGCATGCTTTTATTTTTTAAATATTCTCAAACAAATTTTAAGAGTGGCACATTGGTAGTGTCTCAGCCTTTATCTGGAGGTTCCTGGTTTGAATTCCAGTCAGGCTTGGCATTTTTAATATGTTATAAAATATTTCCATTTCATATCACATGCTTTTGAGCTTATGTGGTGAATTTATAATTGAAAACAAATTCAAGTTAGTATTCAATTCATCTATGTGTCTTGGCAGAGAATTATATAATGTTTGACCGTGTGTGTACAAGTAACTAAATAAGTAAAAATTTTGTCATAACTTCTATCTGAATGTGTGATCTATCCAAATAGATTAGATAATGGATCCAAATCCAAAGTGTTCTATTCAAACATGTGGAGATTAGTCATTACCAAATTCTTTATAATCTTTCTAAGTGAGGAAGTTAATCTCCCTTACTTTTTGAATGAATGTTTTCTTTTAATTTTTCAAATGCCTAACTAAAAGGGTTTTCATTATTTTTGTGCTCTGAGGCTTCTTTCTGTTTTTGTAAAGGAATTACAAGGGCTGAGCCCTTGGTTCTATGTGTGATTTTTTATTTTTGCTCAAATATTTTTATGCTATCATATTTCCTCTAGGTTTACCAGTAAACCGATTACTACCTTTTGTAGTAAAATTTGGCTGATTTTTGGTTACTGATAAGTAAGATAAAAAGGAACAGTTATTGAAAAATAGGTGTCACCACTGTTATTTTGATAAAAAATCATTTATTTTATAACTGTCTTATAATTTTAAGAAGTTACAAGATGGTACACTTTATAAAAAAGCTTGATTTCAAGATGGTGAACATATTGTATAAATATGAAATGCTTTATAAAATAGCAGTTTAGTAATTTCTAACAGTATACATTAGTATGGATTATAAGACAATACTTTCCAGTTCACGGTCCTTCTTTTAGATTATTTGATAAATTTTGTGTTGAAATTGTGCAAATTTCCCTACAAATAAAAAAACCATTAGCAGCATGTTATAAAGCATCACCTTTATTCCTTAACTTATCTCTAAAAAACCTTAGCTATCTAAGTCACACACTGAATGTAAAGCAAATCACTAGTAAAAACAATTTCTATTAAACAAATTAGAGAATTTAGTAACATCAAATAGATATTAGTTCACCAATTTAAAAATCACCTTAAATGTGCTTGATTCAGTACCTATTTAAGTTGCTATTTAATGGAAGTCCGGTGAGCTGAAGCGGGAATGGTGCGTCCGCATCCAGCAACTCCCTCGGCGGGGTGGTCTAGGGTTGGATCGGCTATGAAACTCCTTTCAGCTTCTTCCATTTTCTTCTTTTCCAAGGTCTTCTCTAGGTGATGGTTTATCGTGAAGTGCATTTTCACACTAGGAAGCCTTCATTTATTAGAGCCCACAGTGGTAGGGTAGTGCTGTTATCGTGGTAGTTTAGATGTGCAAGCAGATGCCGTGTGGTGGGAGGGCCCACCTGTGCATGTGCTTTGTACACTGTACTCCAGCTGACTTATTCATCCTTGCGCCTCACCGAGTTAAAGGCGTGTGGTAACAGTTAAAAGTATTGTACATATGGTGGAATTTATCATTAATAAAAGTTTGGAAACTGGTATTTTTCTACAAGTACTCAAAAGGTCTATGGTCATCTCAGTTTTAAAAAAAAAAGTGATTCGAGAGCCGGAAAATTACTGACCGAAATCATTGGTCCCTGTCCTATCCAAAATAATAGAACATGTCATGAAAGAAGATTAATTAATAATTAAATTAGCATTTAATACAGTTAATCACAAAATCCTGGCTAAAATGGAGAGAGTAGGGATGTCCGCATTAACTTTGAATCTTTTCTGTCAAATCGTCTATAATGTGTCAGATGGGTAGCAATTTAAGTAATTTTACTATGGTTTCATTTGGCACTTCACAGAATACTGTCCTCTTCCTGTACTGTTGTTCTGTTTTTAATATTAATGATTTATGTAATTAAAATGTCTTTTATGCATGATATGCCATAGAATGTAGCTGCAGTGAGTGATAAGAAATAGAAATACAGATGGGAAAGATCTCATTATTATCAGATCTCAGTCTGTGATCCAGTTCAGTGATTACTTGAAGGATCTATATTTAATTTCTGGGCATAGACCATGCTGAAGCAATATTTAGTATTATGATCTACAACTCAGTTGTACAAGCTGCTTGTCATCAGTTTCCAGAAACTATAACTCTGAATGAAAATACTCTCCCATCAATTTTGTGCCTAATGTGGAGTAGACATTAACCTAGAGAGGGTAATCTTTCTGCTCATTCAATTCAGATACTAATAAGTTAACGGATAAGCTAATTTCTTTAGAAGTACTGTTAGGACTAGTTCCTTTCAATAATAAGTAAATTAAGAGCACTTGATACTCAGTATTTACATCAAATCCTCATGAATGTCCTGTGGAGAACAGTAAACAGTTTGTTTTTGTGTGTTTCTAACAAAGATGCAGATATGGAGAAACTTCCCACGAAAAACAAATTTAATTATCGCATTAATTTATTTTCTTTACGAGTTTACTTATAAATGAATGTAAAATATTTACAATAAATAATTTTTTCTCATAAAATTATTTCATTATTGTATAAATGTAAAGTTGTAGGCTAATTTTGTGATCCCCAGTTGAAAAATGCTGTTCTTCATGATGAACTGGAGTTCAGAACTTGAAAATTTCATGGATTTTGGTGACAAGGACTCAAAAAAGATCTGGAAAAAAACTTAACACAAAATTTGCTAAATGATAAAAAATTGTTTTAGTTTATAAATCATAATTTGTAATGAATTGCTACTTGTATTAAACATATACTAGGCAATCAGTACAAATGTTCATAAAGATTTCTGTATGGTAATATATAATATTACTTTTTGGAGATTAAACCTATCATAATAGAGATAACTTTACAGCTTATTTTCTGATTTTATTTCAGGAATTAATCTTCACTCAATTTGTTGCATCAATTTTTTTTCATTCTAATTTAGTACATGACCTGTTGCTCACAAAAAATTAATTAGTATTTAAATATACTTTCTAAATAAAATATTTTATTTAGAGGTTTAAGCAGGTTAGTGTGGTAGCACTTGACTAATCAGAAGCTGTTGTCATTGCTTTATTAGTAGCATCATTTTATAGAGGGCAAATGCACATTATTTTGGCAATGAGTAAAGACTACAGTATCTGTTACACTCTGCTGCCAAATACTGAACAGAATTTAGGTTTAAAATAATGATTTATGTAGGAATTTTGTTCAGATCAATTTATTTTTCTGATTTTCATCAAATTAGCTAGTTATATTTAAACTTCATTTTACTCAATAGAATTAAGGGAATAATTTACATTTTTTTGAAGATCTCTGTTAGGAAATAATGTTAAAAATTTGTATAGTTATTTAAGAATATTGTAATATATACTATGAATTATTTCCTTTACTAGTTGCATATAATTCACTTGAAAACAGATTTAGTTCAAGCAGTTCAGAAGTGCAGTAGTACCTGTATGATATTCTAATCTCATTATCTTTTCTCTAAGTTAATTATTTTATTAAAGTATATTTTTTTTTAAGAATAAAATATTCTCTATTATGTCACATCTGTTATAAAAAAGTGTCTTTCTTGTTAAATGATTTTCTAATTAAAATGTTAATAAAAAAAATTTCCCTCTATGAATCATGAAACCTTGTTGTTAGTGAAGACGATTGAATGCTCAGTAATACAAAGTAGCTGGACCAAAGCTGCAACCATTTTGGAGAGATATCTGTTGAGAGCCAGACTAAGGAATTTTTTTTGTTAAGAGGCGTAGGTCAAAAGGACTTAAACAGCCATTTCAACTTATAAGTCAACTTCTGAGTACTGTGCAGCTGAAAACAATAATAAACTACTGTTGTTTTTTTTCTTCTAAGAAAATGTATTATCATGTAACAAAGATAGAGCCATTTCCCTTGGTAAAATTTTCTGGAGGTAAACTTGTCCCCTGTTCAGACCTCCAGGTGGGGCTACTAAGGAAGGGGGCACCAGAAAATTAAAAAAATAACATTCTACAGTCAGAGCATGGAATGTTATAAGTCCAAAAAAGATTGGTAGGTTAAAAAATTTAGAAAGGTAAATCTGAATAGATTAACGGTAGATGTAGTCAGAATTAGCAAGGTTTGGCGGGAAGCCAGCCTCCGTGACGCAAGTGGTAGCATCTCGGCCTTTCATCTGGAGGTCCCGGGTTCGAATCCTGGTCAGGCATGGCATTTTTCACACACACTACAATTCATTCATCTCATCCTCTGAAGATATATGTAACAGTGATTCCGGAGATTAAACAAAAAAAAAAGGTTTGGTGGGAAGAGGAAAACAACTTTTGGTCAGGTGATTTTAGGATAATTAACAGAGTGTCAAATAAAGTGCAGGTAGCAGTAGGTTTCATAATGAACATGAAAATAGGGAGGAGAGTAGAGTATTTCAAAAAGCTTAGCGATAGAATCATAATAAGTATAAAATCAAAACCTAAGCTGACAATGATTGTTAACGTCTTTATGATTACAAGTGCCCATGATATGATGAAGTAGAGTTTGTATACAAAGAATTTGATGAAGCAATTAAACACATAAAAGAGAATGAAAATTTAAAAATAGTTGGTGATTAGAATCCGGAAAAGACAAGGAAGACAATATTGTGATTGAATGTGGGTTGGGTAAAAGAAATGAAAGAGGGGTCCGACTTGTTGAGTTTTGCATTAAGTATAATTTAATAATTACCAACATCCAGTTTAAAAATCATAATAGTGGAATTATACATCGAAAAAGCCTGGTGATCCTACAAGGTATCAGATAGATTATATCATGGTTAAACAAAGATTTAGAATTCAATTCGTCAATTGCAAAACAGATCATTGATTGTCCAGGAGCAGACATTGATAGTGACCATAATTTAGTAATAATGAAATACAAGATGGGGTTTAAAAACCCAAAGAAGAGGTTCAGATGAATTTGTGAAATTTAGAGATGCTTGAGAAAGGGGTGATAAGGAAGAGTTTTGAGGAGGATGTTGCAAAAGATCTCAGTAAAAACGATAAGATAGAAAATATAGATGAATGGGAGAATGTTAAAAAGGAAATTCTTAAATCAGTAGAAGTGAACTTAGGTGGAATAAAGAGAATTGATTGAAAACCTTGGATATCAGAGGATATATTGCAGCTGATGGATGAACAAAGAAAGTGTAAGAGTGCTAATGATGAAGGGTAAAAGGAACTATTGACAATTAAGAAATACTATAAACAAGAAGTCCAAATTGGTGAAAGAAAAGTGGAAAGAAAATTATCATTAGTAAAATAGATGAAGCAGGAAAGTTAAGGAGAATTTTGTGGTACATAAATTAAAATCTAATAATGTGTTAAATAAAGATGTTACACCGATTTATAATACAAAAGAAAAGGTTTATAGGTGGGTGGAATATGTTGAAGAGTTATACAGAGGAAATGAATTAGAAACTGGTGTTATAGAGGATGAAAAGGGAGATACAATACTAATATGGGCAATCTGAATTTAATAGAGCATTAAAAGATTTGAATGGCAGAAAGGCTCCTAGGATATACAGAATACCTGCAGAATTACTGCATAATTCAGGTGGGAAGCAGTAGGTAGATTATACAAACTGGTGTGTATGATTTACACAAAAGGAGAGGTTTCAACAGATAAGCATGTTATTGTCATGATACTAAAGAAAGCAGGAGCAGATAAATGAGAAAAATATAGAATAATTAGCTTAACTATTCGTGCATCAAATGAAGATGTGTTGCAGCAAATCGATGAAGAAAGAAGCAGTTGTTAAAATATGGTTGAAAGAATAGGTAGATTTATAGGCCATATATCAAGCCGTGCTGAAATAGTCACTTTGATATTGGAGGTACAGGTAGATGGAAAAATTGTGCAGGCAGACAACATTTGGAATATGTAAAATAAATTATTAGGAATATAGAATGTAGGGAGTATACCATAATGAAACAATTGACAATAATTCCCATCTAGGATAGCTGTGTCAAACCAGTCATTTTGAAGACAAAAGAAATTATTGATTCTGAAATTAACATAGACATAAGGTAAGAGCATGTTCTATTTTTGAAAGATTATAACACAATGTTAACTTTAATCTTAACTATAGCTACTGCTATGAATTTTGAAACTTGGACTAAGACAGCAAGTATTGTTCCTAACAGGAACCATACAGAATGAAAAAATTCAGTTTAGTTTAAAACACATCAGAAGTTAAAGGATATGTAGCAAGTCATAACATAACTTTTATATCAAAGCCATTCAAATGCTAGTGAAAATTAAATGGGTGGTATGAAAAAAATTATTTGAAGGTGCATTGTGATAAGTGACAGTGACAGTGATGACTACGTTAATGTTTCTGATGACAACAACTTTGGAAATTCTAATATTTTTGCAAGGTGGATGGCATTCACCTTCTTTGATTAAAAGATTTTTTTTTTTCTAACATTTAAAAATAATTAGTTTCTACTGTAATTTCAGATTCCATTATTTAGTGTATTTAACCATTATCTTGCATTAAATTTTTCAATATATGTTACTAGTAACATACGTATTATTAAATCAAGTTAAATTTAAAAATTTAATAATTTTTCAAATATTAGCTTTACACTGAAGTGATTAAAAAAAAAATGTTTTATGATTCAACATTAACACCAGAATACAACTTACAAAGACCATTTGCTGTTGGGTAATGAAGCAAATTATGCTAAAAGGTTAGTAGAATGATTCAAATTATGGCTGTCACTATCGTGGCACAAAACATTAAGATTAGTTGAACCGCATTTACAATACAAAACTGTATATATAAAAAAATCATTTTTTTTTCTATTATATTATAAAGTTAAAAATAAATTTATTAACATCAGTACCAACTCATAAAAAATAATAAAGTTTCAGTTTATATAAATTACATATGAATTGTGAAGGATATTCATGACAACTGTTTTGAATTGATCGTTTTCTTTCTTCAAGTTGTATTACATAAATCTTTTAATTTTGAACTTTTCGCGCGTTTCCATTAAAGAAGTGAAGGCTATTTTCCTATGTGGTGGTACAAATTTGCAACTCTAGTTCATATTAATTATCTTCAAAGCGATAAACAAGTTTTACGGCTTAACCTTTCTTGCGTAACTGGACAACAGGTAAAATGAAAATAAGTAATTTTAATGATTATTTTCCAAACTAGATTAAATATATTTTTTCCCCGACTCTATTATCAGTTCAGAGAAGAAAAACAATAAACTCTATGCTAAATTTTAAAATAATGAACTTACATTACTTTGTACACATTTTTTATCATTATTAATTTCTATTTTCCATTAAAAAATTCGGAGATAAATCGACATTTTCACTTCTTCGTTCACTGTATTAATTATTATCTTAATAGATGCCTCCGATGGAACGCGTTCGAGATGAATTGCATTTTAATAATCCATTTAATTGCAAATTCTAATAATTTAAACACTAAATGATATTATAGATTTCTTTATAAAAAATGTACGCTGCATGTTTTTTTCAATTTTTGTTAAGGAGTAATGTTGGCTAACTTTACTTATTTTAGAGCTGAGTCAGCTTTATCACATCACTATCAGCTGATTATTGTGCAAGTTGTTTACGAGTTGATGGAAGATAAACACGTTTTGTTTTGACAGTAAATGTGTGTTACTAGTTGTGGCATGTAGATATATTTAACAGATGCCCAGTGAATTACTTGGCAATTTGACTATTTTAACGTTTTTTTTTAAAAGTTGGTGAAGATTGTGTAATATTATTTTGTAATGGATCAGACGACCTCGTCAAAGAAACACAATGGTTGCGAAGAAGGAACGGTAAAATGTCTTTTTAATTTATTCATTAATGATTGTCTCTAAAGAGGAGTCTGTTTCTCAGTTGTGAATATGTTAGTCAGTTTTTTGTTGTCAGTAGTTTGTTTGATTAGTGTTATTAAAAACTGGAATCTTTTGAGGTTGGTTATATTAAATTTTAAGGTAATTGAATATAGGATTTTAACAAATAACTTTACCAACATGATTTGTATCTTGGTTGTTAGAGCGTTTTGTACCTGGCCATTGAGATTGATTTTATTCTTTATTAGTAAAGTGATTAAAAAATAAATATTTGGAAATTGGATAAGTTAATACAAAAATTGTGTTATTGCAATATTGCATTTATTCTGTTAATTGTTTTTACAGTAAACGGTAAAATTATTATAATACTATTTTCATTAGTACAATCCTTATTTATGTTTTAAGTATTGTTTTTACGTAGTTTAACCTGTTATCACTGTATTCGTAAACAGTTCATTTGTTTAATGACATTTTAATTTTTTATAATTAATATTATTTAATGTAGTGTTTTAAAATGTAGTAGGATTGACAGTTGGAATAATCATGTTAATAATCATGATTACAGCATGTCGCTGTCAGTAATCATGTAACTGTCATGCTGAAGACCAGTAGTAAATGTTAGAATTTACAAGTTTGTTAAAACTGATAACAAGTAACAACTATTATCTCCAAACACATGATATTAGTAATAAAATGTGTCACTTTCAAGATGATTGGGTTATTAAAACATTAATATAGGATGTTACTCTAGTAGGTTAGCCATAGCCTATGTAATTTAAGTATATGTAATTTATTATTATCATTTATTTACATTTTTTATTATTATCATTTATTTTAATTTTTTGATATCCACAGAATTTTGTGGATTGTTTCTATTAGTACTTATCTGTTTTTAAAGTTGCTAAACGATATTTCTTAGCCTTACAGTTACTTGTATCCTTACACTTACCAAACTTAGATTTCTCTCCAATATGTATATTGATATATTAACATGTCGTTGCTTGCTACTTCAGATTTTCTTAAAATTTTCTTATGAAAGTAACATTACAATCATAATTATTTAAGTAATTTAGTTGTTTAAATTACTATTTTCATAATTGTTTATTAAGTTTTAAAACTAAATTGTTATGGTTTTAAAATACATATATCAGAAGCTATGTTGTGTGGCAACGCCATTCCTGTTACATTATAAACCAGATCAATTCTAATTCTAATATGGATAACAATTCTAGTTTTAATATTATTATAAGTAAACATATTTCACTTTCATCTATCTTTTTGATAACTACTACAACATATGTATGTGAACAAAAGTTGACCATAAAATAGGTGCTGATGTTACACATCAGAACTTTTGTCACTAGCTGCTCCAGTTTTAATGTTCTTCAAAAAGATGTACTTAGAAAACTGTTTGACAACATTACGTACGAAATGGTTCAAGTTGTAGAGCAAATCTTTTCATATAATTTGATGTAAAACATTCTTTCTTAAATTTAACTGTTTTAGAGATGATTGTTCCCATTTTTTCTGGATTTATTTATTTTTTCAAATTGAATTTTTACACAACTTTATATACAGATTAATATGCGCATTTAAATATATAAGTGTCATACGTTTTTATGTGAGGTTATTGTTCTTTATTATTTAGCAATTCTTGTGTTATAAATAGTGTTTTATGAAAGTTTATGTAATTTTTTATTACAAAATCACATTTTTTTGTTGTTGTGGAAAGAAAGTATTCTGAGTGATGTTTGACTAGGGACAGTGAATTTTATTTAAAACAGTATAAAGAAACCTTTTACTTTTCATCTCAAAGTAAATGCAAATGAGGCCATAAAGGAAAAACTACTCTTAACGCAGGATGACAGGAGTGATCAACACTCCGGTGAGAAATTGCAAAATTGATCCAAAATTAACTGCTGTGGATTTAAATTAAGAATTAGCAGCCAGTGGAATAGATTTACATATGGCAACTGTTAGATTGTATCTTCTTGCAGCTGGATGGAAAGCTTGTTGGCTAGCTAAAAAAAAGCAACTTTTAATATAAGCTATGTACAAAAAGAGGCTTCTATGTACAAAAAAGCACATGCTAATTGAACTGAAGAAGACTGGAAAAATATATTGTTTTGTTTTCCGATGAGCCACATTTTTATCTTAAGGGCAAAGGATTCGATATCTTAGAAAAGCATCAGGTGAAATTCATGGAAACCAAATTAAAACCTTGATTAGGGAAGCATCACAGGACATAAATTAATTATAAGATAAGAAATTTAGGAATTTAAGTCCGTGTTAATTATTTAAAATATTAGTACATGAAGTAATGTTCTTTGTAGAAACATTTTCTCTAGCTATCTCTGTTCTTTGTTTCACCTCTATCGGGATCTACCTGCTTGGTGATGTAACAGCCCCCTACTTGATGACCATTGACACATAGACTAGCATCAGGGTGTTGTTTATGTATATAGCATGAATTTATAGCATTTACAGCAGTTTATATAGCATGAATTTAGTCTTTGATGAGTTAATATTTATTCTCATCTTCAGTCCTGCTTGATTAACTTGATTCAGCAAAAGTTGCAAGATCTTTAAGTCTGTTATTTAAGATGTTAGTGACATTAACATATCTAATTGTATTGATAACCTCTCCATACACTCTTACACAATATGTTTTCCCATATGTTATAAAAAAAAAGTTTCCTTAAAGACTTTGTCCAAGTACAAGATTGAATACTAGAGATTAGAGAATACAATGCTGTCTTACACCAAATGTAAAATGTGAGTACACCAAGTGTCAAATGTGTATATCAAATGTGAATGTGAATTATCACATTCAGTACTTGATTTGTCTCCAAATGTTACTTTCGCCCTTTAATGCCAATACAAATTCTTAATAATTCAGATCCCTATGCTGCCAATATTTATGTGCTGTAGCATTTCTACATATTGAATGCCTTCTCATAATCAGTAAAACATATAAAGACATCTCTTTCTTATAGAGGCATCTCTGAAGTAGTGTATTCAAGGCCAAGAGTGTATTATATATTCCCTGACCATTTCTAGAACCAAACTGAGCACAGTCAAGACTTTTTTCACACTTTCTCCTAATCCTGCCATAGATGACAGGAAGGGATACCTTCAATGTGTGACTCTTAGACTGATCAGGTGATAATCCCTGCAGCTTTTTTTTTGGGAATGGAAATGAGATATGAGAATGGAAACCTCCACTTAAGCCAATCCTCCATACTGTTGAGTATGTAAAGTTGAAAAGGTTTACCTATATATTGTTGTGATAAATATATGAATATACTAAATATAAAGAATAATTACAGAATAATTTGGAATTCAGAAGGTGTTATTGAAAATTATTTATGGATTATGTACAAATGCAGATGTAATTGTAAATAATTAAATCCTTCAAAGACTGTTAACTTGATTTGAAATAATGATGCATTTTGAATGTGTTATTTCAGGACTAATAAATCCAATAAATAAATACCAATAGATTAAATAAATCATATAGAAGTGTGAGGACAAGCAGTGACGGCCCTAGAATTCTTGAAGTAGTAGTAGTAGTGTTTAATATATCTACAGGATCCAAAGTGTTAAGAAAAAGACAGGAACTAATTACTACCAATTATACTATACTCAATTGGAATCTAAATATTTGGGTATTTTGTAGTTACTAGTAGTAAGTAGGAGTAGTAACTACTATATGAAATTCTTTACTGAAATAGGAATTAATTAGAAGATTACTGGTAACTAAAAACTGTTGGTCTGTAAATGCTCTAATTTTTTGTGCTGGAGGTAAATTTACTTGTTAGGAATTCATTAGAATGTATTTTTAAAAATCTCTGGGCTATAGTCAAAAATTAAAATAGTACAGATTAATATAAAAGTAAATGGTTTATACAGGCGTTAAGTAAAGTAAATATGTTGTCAAAGAAGATTACTTTTCTTTAGTTTTTCCTGGTAGAAAAATTTCATTAAAAATATAAATATGTAGTTTAATGAAAACAATTAATTCAGAATGAATATTTTTTCATCTTCAATTATTTAAACAATGTTATGAAATAAGCCATTACATTTCAAATTGATAAGCAGAAATAATGAGTTAGCATATGTGTTAATTTCAAAACAAGTTTTTACATTTGTATTGAAATTCACCTGAAAATAATTTGTCAAATAGTAATAACAGTGTTAATAATAAAAATTAAATTTAAAAATTGGAAATGAAGAAGAAAGAATTCTTTGTGATTTTAATTGTAAGAGAACAGAACTGTTATTATAACACTCCTTGTCAATTTGAAATTTTATTAACAAATCACTCTTAATTAATTGAGAATCTCAAAGTAAACCTCATCTTGTAAGTGTTATAATATTATACAACTTACATAAGTTTAAACACTTTGTCAAGTTACTAAAATGCAAATTAAAATTAAAAAAAAAAATATTTTTTTTTTTATTTAATTTTTTTTTTTTTTTACTACTTCAAGGATCTGTTTTTTTTTTTTAGTTTCTTACTATTTTATTAGAGTAAAATATGTCTATAGTAAGTAAGATATGATACATCAACATATATATGTATATATACAGACATCTATATTTATAGAGTAAGATATGTCAGTATTACGGTTTTGGACGTACTTTACAGATAAATATTTTAATAAGGATGATACGATGAATGAAATGATAGGTGAAAAAATGTCAAGCCCTTGAAGAAAGTTGAGAGATGTAATAGTTAGTACAGTGTATGGGCTGTTGCATCTGTGTTGCTCCATATAAAATATTTGAACCATTTTTATTACTTATATATTTATTTGATGATTAATAACAAATACACACAGACATGTGCCTGCATTAGCTGTTGCAAAAGACAGCGTCACAGGTGTTTGTTTTTGTGAATTTTAGAGATAAAGTTATAAAGATTGGGAGTTATAGGAATATTATTAAAGCCACTGTTACTTATTTTATTGGGATACAACCTAATCAGCATTTGAATATGTTTTTATTTTCTTGTTATGTTTTTTTTATAGAAGTTAGTCATAAATTTATTGTTTCATTTCTGATATTTTTTTTGCATCCAGCTGCTCTTCTTTGGCTTGTCTAGAAATTGTAGTTAGTAAAATTGATACATGGGATAATCTGTTTTGGTATAATAATAATAATAATAAACTGGAATTAATTTGCTCATTGCCATTTTGTGCAGGCTTAATTTTTTTTTTTTTTAAATAAAAGAATTTTAATAAAAAATGTTTATTCGGATATTAGTTATTTTTAATTTAAAAAAATTACATTGTGGCATGGAGTGGGAAATTTATGCCTTTGAGGTTGCATGGATTTCCCATTATGTTGCTTGGGCATATTAGCCCTTGATGTTAGTGCCATGTGCCGCCATAATTTTATTATTAATTTTTATATGTGATTAATTTATATTTTAATTAATTATGTTAACATTTTTATATTTGTTGAT
>JAAAKQ030131826.1:0-10784 GCA_010016005.3 Zanna intricata | reverse complement strand
AGATCCAAATATTTCGTTAATTAGAATTTTATTCGACTATTATTCTGGAACCAAAGAAAATAAGTATCAATTAAGAAATTTTTTTGAAAAGCTCTCAATGAGGGCTTATTACTGAAGTTAATAAAAAGTCCGAAATCCAAATTTTCTTGAATTTTGGCTTTTTTGGACACTTTGGGTTCAGTTCATTGCAATCAAAAGGGGGGGGGGAGGTGCACAACTAGATGTTACAACCGTCCTAAACCCAAAATTTCAACCTTCTACGGCTAATAGTTTTTGAGTTATGCCAGGTACGTACTTATGAACGTACGAACAGACGTCACGCCGATACTGGTGAAAATGGATTCATTCGATTTTTCTAAAATGGAAAATGGATATTTTTGTTGAAATCTGAAAACAGAAATGTTTCGCGATTACAATACTTCCTTGTACAAAGAAATAAGAATATTACTTGTCTTTTGCAGAAAATCTATAAATAAGTCTATAAATAGAAATAATTAATGTTTTATTTTAAGATGTCATACATCATTGGAAATTTATGATTACTGAACAAGATATGGACTGGAACATAAAAATAATTAAGGTTTTGGGGAGCGGAAATAAAATATATTTTTAAAATGGGTAAATAAATGATACTAATAACCAACCCCTTTTTTAATAACCCCCATTTTTAATTTCCTCTTCTACTCTATGCTACAAATGCTCGCTGTTACAAATGAATAAGAAAAAAAATCATAATTTATAAACTAAAGATTAAAAAAAAAACAACAAAAAAACAGAAGTTGGCCATCTTCTCTCAGTAGACAACGAAATCTGTTACAAGCAAGTGTTGTATTTATTATAATCTAATAATAAAAAATATATATATTATTTTTAACGATTTTTATCTACAACTTCTTTTTGAAACTTACTTGTATGGTAAATTTTTGATTAAAACTAGAATTTATTTTATCTTACGCAAATTTCTTTATATCTATTTTAAGTTTAAATGACTAGCATTAATTCCAGCTATGTTTTTTTTTTTTTTTTTAGCAAACAGTGAATTACAGTATATAATGCTTAGTATGCCTACTCGGATGAAGCAAGTTACATTAACTAAATTTAAAATATGCAGATATTGATCTCTTCATAAGAATTGTAAAAAATAAATAAACCAATTTTTATTATAATAAGTATTTTGAGATTTTTATTGCAATTTTATTACATTTTATTGTTAAACAAAAACGACAGTACACAATTATTTCCGAAAAAAAGGTGTTATACAAAGGTTTTAGATTTAAATAAACCATGATTTAATAACTGATCAATGTTTTTAAACGAACGGATAGATCATAACCTGTATTCAAAGAAAGGAAAAAAACAAAACAGAGCAAAACCAGTATAACAACATAACTAGGTAATTGTACAAGACGTGTTGTAATAAAAAAAAAAAAAAAAAAAAAAAAAAATTAATAACAGGAATAGAAAAGGAAATTAAAGGGTCCATATTATTACTAGTTTTGTAACAAACATTCTTTTTTTATGTTCTTATTTAATTGTTCAATAATCTATGCATGCTTATTTGTTTTATTAAATAAATGCGGTTTACGAATGTGACATTGGTTTATGAAGGTAACGATCGTCAGTAAAAACACAGTCAACAAATTTTTCATTATTAATAACAATGCCGGAATGACAGCCTACTTCCTTTCACGCAGCACTTTTCTATGAACCTATTTTACTTCTCAGGAATTATAAAGAAAAAGTATTACATTACGCACGTCTCCTTAAAAATGTTATCGACATATTTTTTTTTTTTTTTGTATTTCACAATTAATTCTTCGCATAAAACACTATTTTTGTTAAGTTTTTTTTTTTTTAAATTTATCATATAACCTATAAAAATGTACCAGTATGATGTTATAGTACAAATAAAATTTTACTTTGATTTCGTATATCTTTAATTAAATTATCCAATAGCCTAAATATTGTTTAAAAGTACTAAATAGTTAAAAAATCTTGTATATGCTTATATATCTAAAAGATATTCAGATATATATATATATATAAATGTATCTAAGTAATATACACTTCAATTTAATTTTTTTTTTTTTTTTTTTTTTACATAATTATTTCTTTTTATCTGTGTAAATTATTGAACATACTCAACTAAAGTATTGTTTTTTTAAATTTTATATTTCTTTTAAAATTATTGTCAGTAATTAGTGTTTTTGCTTTTAAAAACAAAAAAGTTTATTAGGTACATAATAACACGATTTTCTGTCTATTTTGCTTCAATAAAAAACCGATTTTTAAAAATTTCTATTCACTTTTTATTGGCTATATTTAAGATAATTTTATCAAAAATTAAATTTTCTACAAATTGTGTTACTAAATCTTTCGTATTTGTTAGTCAATATATATATAAATATAAATAGGTGTCCAATGAAGAACCGGAGAAACTTTCAAGATATATATTCTACTACTGAAAATAATGAAAAAAGTTCTTTAACACATAAGTCGGGAAACTCTTAAATTAAATAAAAATGAAATAAACGCTTAAATTAAATAAAAATTTTTATGAGAAATTTCAGTTTTATAATTGACATGATACAGCTTTATCGTGATTATATGACAATGACTTTTTGATTTATTAAAAAATAATTATTTCGAAAGTAATGTAAAAGAAACGATCATAAGAATTTTTTTTTTTTTTAATTTAATTTTCGACAGAAGAATTCTGCTGTATTTTTAAAATAAATGTGAATTTTAGAAGTATTAGACTAAATTATTATAAATATTAATCTATCTGAAATACTAATATAGAATTTTTATTTTATTTGTATAAAAAATATATATTATAAAATATTATCTGCAGCAGTAAAGTTTCTGGCTTTAATTCAAACGGTTCCAAGTTCGAATCCCGGTCTGGGGTGTCTTTTTCATGCATTATACATTTCAGTATCATATTTCAGTGAACAGGTTTTCAGAATTTATTTGATCAATTTATCATTAAAAAAAAATTAAGATAACGAAATTTATAATAACTGTTGTTTTACAACTAATAATTTATGAAATAAACTTTATCCTTTACAAAAAAAATTACTATATATGCTTGTGTATATTACGAGTAATGTAGTAGTAGTATATTACTTTGAAATTTAAAATATTGAAAAAAGGAATCCGTTATCTTACTAAATTTTTTTTATTTAAAAAAAATATACAAAATGAAGCATTACAATTTATATTTTATTTTTAAAAAATACTATCAATTTAAAAAAAGATAATATTTTAAAACAAAGATTTAAATTTTTTAAAATCGTACTTATTTGAGTTAAATAAATGATATAGTTTTAAAATAAGCTTATTTTTGAAAGGCTATTATAGATTTATTATTAACTTCCTCTACAATTGTTAAAAAAAAAAAAAAAAAATTATTTCAAAATACTTCTTTACTTTTTATTTTATATTTGGAAGAAAAAAACCAATTTGAATATAATTAATTCTGCATGTACAAATACTTAAGGGCGATCTTTAAATGTTTATTTTCAAAATAGTAATCATAAATTAATAAATCTTCGTTAATATTTTCGTATTATGATATTTTATCCGAAAACAAAACACATCCGAAAAATTTTGATCTAAAAAATTAGAAGAAAATATTTAAAAAAAAATAGATTCCTTTAAATTTTTTGGGAATAAAAACTGGTGTATAATAAACTTTTAAAATTCATAATAACTTATCTAAAAAAAAAAAAAAAAAAATTCTACCAAAGAATTTTTAACATTTCATATATATTTTATTCAATATTGCTTCTTCCGCAATAGCATTTCTCACAAAACGTTCCTGACCGGCATCAAATCGTTGTGGTTTAAGTGTTTCTGTTTCTCGAGCTCACCCCTCAAAAGCCTCAAATGTTTTAAGATGAGGTAATTTTCCCGATCTGGATAATTTTTCCGGTATTCACGCACAGCAGCGGATCCATTTTTATTTTTTAATTCTGAAATAGGATTATTATTATCTCGGCGGTTTTCTTTACTCTTTACGTTACGATCTAGTCTTTAGACCTCACATATTTAGTACAATCTACATCCTAGATTATCCGTTGCAGATCTCCCTTTATTCATATATTCAAGGTATTTCCTTGCATAACCCTTACCTAGACTTAGGAAGTCTCAAGATATCTCTTATTTCTTATCTTTAAATAAATTTATGGCCAATTTTTTATCAACCTGAATTTTTATCAAGATTCTGCCACAAATCTCTTTCCTCTACTGCTATTCATAAGACCTATTGATATATATTGAATTTTAGTGATTCACCAAATTTTCAATATGCTTTTAATAACAATTTGTTTTGAAGGTATTTATTCTTTTATTTTCATCGTAAACTATTAAAAAATCTGTCAGTATAGTTCTTTATGTTATACGTATTGTGTGTGTGTGTGTGATAATAAAAAGAACGGAGTTTATTTTGTTAATTTTAATTTGCGTTTTATAACAAATGGTTTTGTAAAAAATAAAACATTTTTTTAATTTGTATTTTTCGTAAATCAGAACACCAAAGATGAAAATGTAGCCTACTTTTATGTTATTTACAAGAAAATAAGAAGAGTTTACAACTATTTTCCGAGCAACAGACATTATTCACCTCTTATTATAATATAAATGGATAATAAATCTTTTTAACTTGAACCATAAAAAATATGAAAAAAAAATACTAATAACAAAAAAAAATAGTTTTTAAGAACGATAAAATTCTATACATAACTGTGTATTGTAATCAATTTGAATGCAGAGTACACATTTTATTACTCTTTTTTTCTGTATGTGAGTGTGTCTGTATGTCATAAGTTACGATCTGTATTAATGTAACTTTTTTAATATTCTTCTGGCGACAAAAGTTGTATTGATATATTGTTACACGATTTGTTGTAGTTGTGTGTGTCAACAACAACGAATCGGATATTTTATTATTCGTATATAAGCCTACCGTCTACGTAATAAAACGTACACTTAATGTTTGTAAAACAAATTTTTTCAAAGAAGTTAATACTAGATTTACATTGACCGATAGTATTAATAAAGTATTTAACTTGTATCCGTCGAATTTATCTGTTATATTGAATGTCGCTTTTTTTTTCATCGTCTATAGATCTAAATGTTCGTATTTATTGTGCCTGCAATATAGCGGCAAAAAGAGGGAAGAGGGAGAGTATTGTACGACCGGTAGGAAGGGGACGGAGGAGCGGCACAGAGGCAGCGGATCGAAAGGTCTAGGAACCGGGGGCCCCCGCGGTGTAAGGTAAACGGAATCCCAACACTAAGCAGTCGCCCTGCGGCTGTCGCCGTAGGAGGGCCCCATCCTCCCATTAATTTACAATTGAAAACGCCTGCTAGCAATAAACATTGAAAAAGGACGGACGTAAGTACGGCCGGGCCGGACGAACGGACTCTCGATTCTACGTTCGCTACAGTGGCATAAACCCCCGTCGAATACACGATTCTTCTTTCGACCCGATACCGAAATAAAACACGCCGTTTAAAAACACATCAGCGAAACTTGCCGGTACAAATCATTTTTAATTGCCCTGTTGTCGTTTTTTATATAGGTTGCAAGTTGTTTTAATGTTTATTATTACAACTACCAACGTTTTGTTCTGTTTACTGGATTCATTAGTACAAGTACAACCTTGCAAGTGCGAATAAAATTTTCTACATTTTTTTACAGTACCTTTTATTATAATTATAATGTTAGTTGTAGGATAATAATTAAAACTCCGAGTACTTTCTGAGGTACTCGAAACCAAATTAATTAGTTCGTAAATTAAATAATAATTAAAGCAAGAAAAATAAAGAACGTTTAAACGTGAGGAAAATTGATAAGACTTTTTCCACGGATGTATTTTTACTACGTACAAACTTACATACGACTACGTATACTACTTAACAACTAGAAAAAATTTTTTTTTCATTACTTATTTCTGCTTTTTCTTTTAACATTTTTAAGTAAATTGAAATTAAAAATTGTATTTAAATAAATTTATCTTATTATTATGATATTATAATCCAGAAATAATTAATTATTTTATTCTATTTTCATTAGAGACCAGAAGATTGTAAGATATTCGCTAGTATGTTGTATAGTATATAGAAAAAAATACCTTGTACTGAAAATACATTTTATATTGATAAAAATAATCACATATGCTGAATAAAAAAACAGATTATTTGAAATAACATCAAAATTACATCTACTTATAAATCATTATAACAAACACATACACACACACACGCGCGCGCGCGCGCGCATGCAAGCGCATACATACAGTGTATCTAGGTATTTAAATACATTATTCCTCTCTCAAATAGTCAGCACATCTTATCATTATTCTTACTAGTCTTTATTTTTATTCTTACCAGATTGTAAGATCCTCAAAAATGAAATTTAAATTCGATATGGAACAATTATTTATGTCAGCACATACTCATACATTAATCAGCTGTAGTAAATTGTATAAGATTCACCGATAAATTGTTATTTACTACACTGATCTGTGATGATGTAGTTCTCTGGTTTAAAAATACTTAATAGTAGTTAGTTTTTATTTAAACAATTTTATTATCTATTTACTTTAATCATTGGAGTTCAATTAAAAACAGGAATATTTCGGGAATTTCTTAGATCGGTTAAGATCGACTTCCGGGCTTATAAATCTGTTGTATCGTAGCTTTTAATTTATGTATATATATATATATATATATATACAGTATATGTATAAACCAAATTAAACGTACTAAATTTTTATTTCGTGATAATTTTCCTATACATTTGTATAAGAAAATAACGCTGTACAACGTTATAACGTTGTTATTATTACTACTACCAACGTTTTTTTTTCTGCTTACTGGAATCATTAGTACGTGTACAACCTTGTACTACCTACGATACTTACGTACTTAAATCCTTTGTCCTTTATGTAGGATAACAACAACGTTGTTTTTATACTAGAATGTTAATTTGTAAAATATTTAGTTGGTACAGTCAGTTTATGTTTCTATCGAACAGACGGGTAACCGGTATTATTTTTAAATAATAATTAGAATATTTATGTATGACGTAGTACTATTAATGATTAATATATGATAGACGATAAAGGAAAAAAAAAACAATTGAAGATTGAATAAAAATACATGTTTTATCATTAAAGACAAATGAATCTACGAGAGAGGAAATGACTAAAGTTTATATCGTACAAAAACTTCCGTCATTTCTTTGTTATTTTCCATTGCAGTAAGAAACATATAAATATTTTTATACTAATAATATATTACTGTGTAAGAGAAACGTTGAGAAATATTTTACGTGTTTTTCGTTTCAACAATGGATAATTTTATATCCTATTTTAATACAATTATGTCATTTGTATTTGTTATTATATTTTTATAATTTTCAGAGGAAAAAATATAAATAATAATTTACTGTATTTCATTTTATATTACCTCATTTTCAACTAAGAATACCTCTCTTGATGCTTTGTTAATAAGAGAAAGAATAAAAACTTGAGAAATTTAAAGATGATATTTATGAAAATATCCGTTAATTTTATAGTATTTTTTGTTACTATAATCATTACATATTTTATTGTTTAATTACAGGAAAGAAAATTTTATATTGAAAATTGCATGGAACAGAGTAAGACATGATTTTTTTTTTCAATTTAATTAACTGATTGAGAACAAAATTAATGATTATTAAAAGAAAGTAAGTTTATATGAAATTATAACACTGAAAATAAAACATTTTTAAGATAAATATTTGTATAAACGTAAAGTAAACGACTTTAAGGGATTTGAGTACGTAATTAAGCTTATTCCATGTTTTTTATTTATTAAAATGTAAAATACTGGTGTAAAAGAGAAAACAATTATAGAGTTGTATTAAACATAACAAGCAGGTGTTCTCTTTAAACTAAAATTTGGGCCAATTATATATCTATGTGAGAAATTAAAAAAAAAAAAAATATATTATGGTCTTTTTATTTTTTTTAAATTTTGAATGGTCTGAGTCAGTTATAAACCAATTTAAAAATCAGTAATTGTAAAATTTATCTGTTCCAAGAAAATATTTTAATTTTTATTGGAAAAATGTATACTCACTTATAGTATTTCTTGTCACTTGATAATAATCATTACATATTTTATTGTTAAAAAAAAAAAAAAAAAATATTCATTCGATTTATTTATTACACTATTATTTATTGTCAAATATTTAGAATTATGTGGAACACTTCATTATTAATTAATCTTTTTTACTTATTGCATAAATTATTACCCAATAAAAGTAAGATAACCATTATTCCTGACTTTCCTTATTTTTGTACTCAACATAAAATTTTTACCTGGATTTTATTCGTTCACTGTTGAAAACATCTGACAGAAAAATTGTTATACTTTCCTGAAATTAGTTATCTATTCTTATATAATGGAAAAATAATGATAAATGAAAAAAATTAAAAGATATCAATATTTTTAAAATTTGATCGGCTTCTCTACCTCCAGTATTACTCCCAAAGTATTTTTTAAGGCACTGCTATTAAGTTTAGGAAGACAAAATAAAATCGGTTAAAATATATACAATAAATAAAAAGATGGCTTTTTTCAATTTTTGGGAAAGGAAAGAATTTGGGGAAAATTTGATTAAAAATTGTAAAATAAGCACGTACACATGTACTGAACTTAATATTAAAATGAGGTTATGTTTGAAAAATATTGAGAAAATTGACCCGAAATAAACTATATACTCCGTTCCCTGAGAATACTGTTACCAAACTTTTACTAATAAATTGTCCCCATATACATAAATCTCTGTGTCAAATTTCATCAAAATTAGGTTTATCCAGTTAAAATTTATTAAGCTTCAAACAAGCCAACTACGTATAAAAATACATACGAATATTACCACTCACATTTTTTTTTTTAGGGTTCCTGGGTCAGAATTGCCGAAAAATGCCATAACCTATACCCCATATTTTGATTGATTACCATACTCTTCTTCTTGGAACTCTAGAGCTATGCTGCCACGAGAGTAAAAAAATACCATATATACACAGTACATCTATATATATATATATATATATATGTAAAAAATATCAGATGCATATATAAAATAAAATACAGTTATTTAAGCAAGTATTAATTATTTAAGATAAAATTAAAACCTAACATTTTTTATTTAATAAATGAAAAGAAAATTTTATAATGCTCAAAATTGAACAAACTACAAAAATTTCAAAGTGAATATAAATTTTTCAAATAAAAATTAATATATTTACTTGGAACAGATAAATTTTACAATTACTTCCGATGAGTTTTAATTTTGTTGATTACTGACTCAGACCATTCAAAATTTAAAAGAAAATTGACCATAATATTAAAATATCATAGTTTAGTTTAAAGAGAACATCTGCTTGATATTTTTAATACAACTCTATAATTGTTTTCTCTTTTACACAAGTATTTTACATTTTAATAAATAAAAGACATGAAATAAGCTTAATTACGTACTCAAATCCCTTAAAGTCTTTTACTTTATGTTTATACAAATATTTATCATAAAAATGTTTTATTTTCAGTGTTATAATTTCATCTAAACTTACTTTCTTTTAATACTCATTAATTTTGTTATAATTGCATCTAAACTTGCATCTAAATTAAATAAAAAAAAAAAAAAAACCATTTCTTACTCTATTCCATAAAATTTTCTTTACTGTTTTTACATTGTTTATAAAAGCTATTTATAACAATTTTCTTACTGATTTGGAATTATATGTTTAATACTAATATATTACGTATATAATTTTATTTGCTGTACAAAAATCTATCCCATTCGGGCCTAATCTCCTTTTTATGTCTTTCTTTCTTCGTTCGTTCGTATTTTATAATTTAACTACCTACAGCTGTTTTTTTTTCAAAGTCCTCTTTATATATATATATATATATATATATATATATTTCTCTGTCTTGTTTGTAGTATTTTTATTACATCTGAGTTTCATATTTGTGAAATTTTATTGCTTTGTTATGTTTTCTTATTTTAAGTTTCAATCTCTACTAAAAAAATCACTGTTATCAATAACTTAATTTAACACAGCGAAACCTCCCCAACTAACCACCTCCCGAACACGAACTCCTCCCTTAAACGACCTAAAAATTAGGAAGGATGGAATTTTGTATGCATAAGTTAATTAATTATCTTCCCGACCGCGACCACATAATTTGGGTTAGATTCCATACAAAGCGACCACTTTCTTGGAATTTTAACATCCGTCTTAGAATGAGTTATGAACATGCATACTGTACAGAAGCAATTATCGAAATACACGCAATTACCGAATTAAGTCGGTAGACTGTCGTTTACTGAGGTAAGGCGACGAATCACGTATACAAATTGTTGCATATATTCCTTCACTTCTCTTTAATGAAACTTGTATACAAATTTACTTTCTGTCGATGAATGTATACTATAATAAATCTATTTTTGTTAATTTATTCCGGCATGTTATTGCACAGTTTACAAGTTCAATGTAAAACACTAACCGTATGTATTCGGTCGACTAGTAAAATTTTGGTACAGTGCTGTGTTAACGCGTAGAAGTTTTGTTATAACTAACCTTTTTAAATATCACAAAAGGGATTTAAATAGTCTGTTTTAACATTGAAGCGCGAATTAACGTGATGAAGGACAGTGAAAAAGGCCTTTCTCAAGGGTGTTTGCCAGTAAATACAAAAGTGGAAAGCCGGCCTCC
>JAAAKQ030131815.1:0-13469 GCA_010016005.3 Zanna intricata | reverse complement strand
TGAAACCAAATTGGTCTTCTCCTAGCACTTCTTCCACTCTCCTCTCAATTCTTCTGTACAGAATCCTAGTTAAGATCGTGTGACACAGGAAGCTCATATTCTTTGTATTATAGTTTTATAAAAATTACTAATATTTTTTCTTATAATAATATTGTGTTGTATGTTTTGTTTTAAGATAGCATTACTAACTTTTAAGATAGCATTGAATCTGCCCGACACGTGTACATTAATTAGGATAACGAAATATCAGATTCCAAACAGAAAAATTCCAGACCCTTAACAGGAATCAAATCTTGAGTTAGACTGAGACTCTACGAGTTATCACGCCAACTGTTAAACCAATTGATAATTCAAGGGGAAAAAATACAATTTTGCTGTCTCTATAACAGGTTATTTATAAAAATTGATTTCATTAAAAATTACATAAACTTTTAGAACATACATTATTGTTAACAGGTGTGAGCAGTACAATTCAGGATAATCGGAGCTGCAAAAGATCCAAAGAAGAAATATGAAGATGCCATTGACTGAAGATTAGCTTATCATCATTTGTCATAAGGCAAATAACCCTACTTCAATTGTTTATGATCAAGTCTACCTCGCAAAAATTTATAATTATCATGAAACCTCAGAACAAATAATTTATGTACTTCTAGAATAAAGAGGATGAAAGTCATTACAGAGATAAAATAAAGCCAGAAATTCGATAAAACGAATTTATAGTTCGATTAGATTATTTTCTTTGAAATAAAAAATCCAAAAAACATCATCTCTACCGATCTCCGTGTAGCGTCCCATCCCAGCCTTTCATGGTCTCGTGTCCGAATCCAGATCAGGTATGACGTTTTTCATTCGCTATAAAATTCCATTTCCATATTCCCACGGTTAAATCTGTAATGAATCAATTCATCAAGCAAATAAAAAAGATCAATTGAAGAAAAAAATTTATTTTATAGTTGATGAAGTTGCCATAAACTGTAACAAATATAAATTACTTGTAAATGGAAATGAAAAAGATTGATAAAAATGATGTTCGAGCAACAATAACTAGAGGATTGGAGGAGGTCAAACTCGCTCATTAAGTTATTCATCATCTCATAGATTTACCCTCAAGATAAAGCATCCATTATTTTGGAACAAAAATATTACAAAAGCTCTAGATTCAGCATAAAATCAGTATAAAAATATATTACAGCAGTGACACTCTTCACCGGTTGAGGGAAATGGGATAAAATTTTAATCTTCAACAAACTTTTTATTCCGTCTAACCATTTGTTTCACCAGCAGTTCGTATTCAAGATTTATTCTACGGTAACCATAATTAATAAAGCGAAAATAATTCATTTTCATAAAAAAAAAATCTGGTATTGACTTTTCAGATGACGAATTCTCGTAAGGATAACTCTAAAGCCCACCAGGCTGGTCTAGTGGTTAACGCAAAATCGCAATCAGCTGATTATGAAGTTGAGAGTTCTAAGATTCAAATCCTAGTAAAGATAGTTATTTTTATACGGATTTGAATACTAGATCGTAGATACCGGTGTTCTTTGGTGGTTGAGTTTCAATTAACCACACTTCTCAGGAGTGGTCGATCTGAGATTGTACAAAACTTACACTTCATTCACATTCATAACATCATCCTCATTCTTTCTCTGAAGTAATACCTTACGGTAGTTCAGGAGGCTAAATAGATAAAGAGAAAAGCTAACTCTAAGTAACTTGTTTCAGATGAACTCTCTTGATTGTCCAATAAACCGATATTATGGTAAAGTGAAAAAAAATGAATTTTGATTAACTTAGTACTAAGTAAGTTCTTTAGAAAAATGTAATTTGATAGGTTTAACTTTATTACTGATTTTAATAATATATATTTTTATGAAAATTGGGTAATAGAAAAATAAAAAGCGTAAACGATTTTATTATTTCAGTTATTAATAATTATTATTACACATTAAAGTTTTATGATTACTATTTTATAATAAATATCATAAAAAGTTATTACCATACTTTCTGTTTTTTTTTGATAGACTACTAGAATCCCATTTTAATGAAGCAAAAGGTCAGGTTACGTCATCCTCTCTGTTGTAGATATAATGTAAAAATGTTGAGTACCGTTGAAATAATGTAATTAAAAGCTGGATAATGGTTTTTCGACATTTTCTTTTTGGTGATGACATATTTCAAAAATTTATTAGAATAACAAACAAAATAAGTATAATAAATTAAGTTATTTTTAACAAAAAAGAATAACATGTTAATCATTTAATATAAATCGGAGAGTTATTTCATAAAGTTTATTGAGTCAGTTTTACGTACAAATTTGTAAATATTAAAACAATGCAGAAGTCTAAATATTATTATCCGTAGTAAATACACTTATGACATATTACAAAAATAAATTACCGTAATATTTTACGCAAAATGTAATGTACAACAAAATGTGAGTGATAGAGTACGTTGATGATGACAAAGATAAGGAAATAAAAAATAGTGAAACGAGAAGAGCAAAAGATATATGGATTGCATCAAGTCGGGTAGCCCTCAATGCATCATCTCTGAACGGTCCGTCATCAACTGGTATAACCAAACATAGTTACCACCACCATTGCAAACCGCTACCGCTATTCTCGGCACAAACCGACCACACAGTCGACTCTAACCCTTCTCTACTAACGTCATTCTTCTTGCTATCAAAACAACAATTCAACCCTTTTCTATACCCCCAACCACATCGATAAACTCTCTTATTTGAACCTTTCTGAGTCCAAAATAAATACTCGTTATTTTAAGCTGAAACGGAATTTGTCCAATGTTTTAAAAAAGAATTAATGTGTTTTTCCTGTAAAAATAAGTAATTTTTGTTACTATTAAAAAGTTTTACTAAATAAAGTAGTTAAATTAAATATAGATATTAAGGTAAAAGACTCGCTTACGATGCTTATAATATCATAAAAAGGAAATACTTTAAAACTGTAATAAAAGGTTAAAGTGGTTCAAAGTAGCGTTTCTCAACAAAGTGCCTATGAGTGTTATGGAAAACTATAAAAATAATAAAAGCCTGGTTGGGCTAACTTTCCCGGTTTCACCCTCGACAAATTTTTATTACAAACAAACCGTTGGATTTTCACATGTTAATGACTCCATTATTATTATTATTATTACTTAAAATTGATCGAATTCATTTATAAAATAGATATAAAAGTTAATTTTAGATAAAGCCTTTTAGAAATCGGTTTCTACAGAGTGTTCCTAGAAGTTCTATTCATATAAATCATATAAAATATATGTTTTCCAACGGTTGATAGTGGTAGAAGGCGCTAAATGTAGCAATTTTCATAAGAGAAATAAAACTGCTTTCCTTATAAGGAAACATTTAAATTAAATCTCGTACAGTAATATAAAATCTGTTTAATAATAATAGATGAAAAATAACAAAATGTGAAAGTACAATCTGACAATTCTGTGCATGTTTTAATATGTAATTTTTGCTGACTATTTCAATAATTTCAAACAAATCTTAGCTATTTATCAACTGATTTGAACATATAAAGACTCATTTTGTTCCCAATAAAAAATTAATTCAATAAAATAAAAAAATTTATTCAATAAAATAAAGTTCAATAAACAAATATTTTCGTGGCTATTAGCGACAAAAAAAAAATGGTCAGTCGCGGGACTGACCGACAAAAGTTAATACTTCTTTTAGCTGGCCTGGGGGTGTATTTTAATGCTCTAATTAAATTTAAATTTACTATAACGGAGATGCATGCGCAATGATAATTAATATTGTCATAAAATGAAATATTAAATATTGTGATGGTATAAGTTGGGATAGGCATGTATTAATAAATAAAGGTACAATATTTTTAAAAAAACAATACACAGTATTCCAAAAAAGCTCTCGTATCTCAAAATTTTTTCCGATCACTTGATCGGTTTAAAAGCCTATAATAAACTTTAGAGTTTTCTGAAGAGGAGGCACCTATAATAAACAAAGGTTACAGATAAGTAATGAAAGTTGCTCGCATGTCGAAAAAAGGCTTACACGCTCTCGAAGACGATGAAATTTTAATTTGGGGTTCTCCCCGACCCCCTACAATTTTCGGACGTTTTGTATGGAGTTTCTCACACTGTTCCGGATCAAACCTATAAAAAAATATCGATTTCGTCTTCAGGAGAGTTTCAAGGGAGCGGTAAGACAGCAGAAAACGTAAAAAAAAAAACAGGTTTTTTGGAATTTTGGGCATAATGGGAGGGGGGGGGTGGAGGCCGAATTTTTTTCTCGAATCGTAAGCGGTTCTACGAGCTCTACAAAAAGTATCCCTGCGACGTTTCGCTCAGACGTCTCCTTGTAGTCGTCCTAAAATTTTGGGGAGCGTAATCCCTCCCGAGAGGAAATTTCAAGATTTCAGATTTTTCTGGTAGGTTTTAGCGCACCCTCTACAAAAAAGTTCTCTTGACATTTTTCGCTCTGAGGCCTCCTTAGGGGTTAGAATTAATGTCAATCAGTCACAGTGAGTCAGTCAGTAAGACACCGTGACGTGACGGCAAACAGGAGATTTTTCCAACTCCCAGGCCAGCCAAAAGACGTATTAACTTCAAAAATGAATTGCAGCAATTTAGTAATTTTCTAAAAAAAAAAATTAAATTTATTTATTTTGCGATATTGTTGGGAACACTTGTGCAAACATTTATTAAAATATCCCCATTCATAAATACAACAAATTTTTACTGTAAAAAAAAAAAATAAACAAAATAGTGAACAGAGAGAAAATGAAGCGAGTGAGATCGAAAATCAGATCAACATTAGGATATATGTAACCAAATATTTGTGTCAAATTTCAATTTTTTTTTTCAAAGAAGTTTGAAGATATGAGGCAAAAATTGTTAAAAATAATGTTTAATATTCTCCCGCCACTAAAGCTGATTAACTTAAAATTTAAGGCTTTTAAATAATATTCATCGTACTTCAATTTTTTATGATCATAATGCAAAAATTTAAAAACTCAAAAAGTGAAAACTACCTCCCGTTTTTAAAAAATTTAATGTGCCATCAATGGCCGATAATAAATAGCAATTTTTTTAGTCTTTTACGAATAATTTAAGGTGACAACTTCGGAAATATTAACAAACACAAGGTATACATTTTCCGGAAATTATTATAACTTCTTTTATTGTTTTTTGTGCCAAGGGGATTTTGAACATTGACATTTTGAAAAATCCGATACCCAAAATTTTCGCCTATCGCTATATAGGTGCTTGCTGCAACAACAATAAAAAAATACAAATAGTAAATACATTTTAAAAATTGTTATCGTAATTTAAAATTTACAAATCATTTTTTAAATGATCTATTTATTCATTACTAAAATTTACGCCGGCCTACGTGGCCGGCTGGTAGCGGCTCGGTCTATCATCCGGAGGTTCCGGGTTCGAATCCCGGTTAGGCATTCTTCACCCACGCTGCAATTCATTCATTTCATCCCTCTGAAGATATACTTTATTGTGGTTCCGGAGGTTAAACAAAAAAAAAAAAAAAAAAAAAAACTAAAATTTACGGCAACATTGTTATTATATTTTTACTTTCAAAAATTTAATATAAATTTGTGTTAATGTTTATCAATTTTTCATTGTTTTTAAGAATATCCTAAATCCTATTCATCATTGAATCTTATTTATGATTCAATGATGACTCTTTGAAGGGGCATGCTAATTTTACGAAGATGTTATACAAATCGGTCGTTACCTGGAATAAACCTGTTTCACTTATATTGTGTTCAGGAGGTAAATATTCTCTTTTTTTTCAATAAAACAGTATCATAAAAAACTTTATATGCTCTCTATATTTACAGTTAACTATTAATTTTACTGAGTGTAATTTTAGTAAGTTTACTATAAGTTTAGGTACTTTTTTAATATTATTAATTTTGTCTCTTTTTTCTAAAAAAATTTCTCATATCATTTTCTTGTAGGGATATGAAATATTATTTAACGAAATATCTCACTGTATTCAATATGGTAGATGTATCGGCACGAGTTGGAAAGTCTAATCACTAGTATTTTGCATGCATTGACCTCTGTTACAAGCAAACTAAAAACATTGTAATTTTCTACATGTCTTTTTTGGTACGGTAATATATAAAAAAGAAATTCATAAACTTGCTGCAGTAAACTTTCATTGAATGAAACCTGCATTCACAGTAGCATGCGACACCAAAATCGTGGGTAGACTCAACAAACCTTCATGAGGGACTGAAAGCACTAGTATCTAAGGGCTCAATATTAATAACTTTTCCTACCGGCTGTATTAAAGGCTTCATTAACAATTCTTTACTTATGTATGCGTACAAATAAGAAAAGAGATCCCAACTTGCCATCTCGGTCAGCCATTGTACTAAATAACGCATTATATAACAACGTTCTGCTATAAAAGTAGCCAAAATCTAACATTTAAAAAGCGATATGATAAAATGGTTAGCCGAACAACGAATTAACTGTTCTTCTGTTATGATGAGACTGAATTATATGATATAAAGTTACACAAAGGAAATCAAAAGAAATTTCTAATAAATGATATTTTCGAAAATTATGGTCAAACAATTCTACGGTTGCAACCTTATCACCTTGACTTAAGTTCCATTGAAATGATTTGGAATCAAGTGAAAGGCCCAGTAGCTAAAAGAAATTCAACTTTTAACATGCCGGACGTTCTTGGGTTAGCTGACGCGGAATTTTTTATAAAGTGTCTGAAGTTGAGTTGAGTAATGTTTTGCGAGCATGTTGTCAACGTTTAAAAAAAAATACTTCGTTGATGAACATTTATATGATGTGCACATTGATAATTTTGTGGTAAATTTGAATTGAGAATCGGATACCAGCTGTTTAGAATCTACCGACGACAGCCGTTTCGGAATTTGCGAACTACAGCAACAAAGCGAGTTGAAAAATAATTATTAAAGTATTTTAAAATAATAATATTAATTGGGATGACTAAGTTTAATTAAATAACATTATGTATTTTTGATTATAAATATCATCTACATTAAACTGACAATGTTTTCAGTCGTCCTAGTACTGTGCCAAATGTTTGCTGAACGCTAGTAGTTTTTTATGTCAACTTCGTGCCGACAGTTTTAAACAATTGTATTTCAACTGTTTTTTTTTTTTTTTTTATGTTTCTAGCTGTTGTAATGAAGATGTCGTTAAATGTACAGTTAAAAAAATTTGTTTGTTTTAAAATTGATTTGCTATTTGAATTTTTTTTTTTTGTGATCTAGTTAACTATTATAAAGTGATATATATACTACATCAAAGAGCAAAGAGAGTTTGATATTTTTCTATAGATTTATAAAAGCTGAAAATAGTTTGTATATTTCATCTCTACTATAATTGTCATATATATATATATACACACACACACACACACACACACACACACGCGCGCGCGCGCGTGTGTGTGTAGGCACGCGCGCACTCGTGTGTAAAACTATTCGGGTTCAAGATAATAATCCTTTGTTGTAATAGTTTTTTCCTAACTTCTAACAAAGTAATATAAATTATTTTACTACATTTATTCTTAAGTGTTAATATAATTTTATTTTTTATAAAAGAATTATTAATGTTTGTTTTTTCTTATTTTGTTTCACAGCAAATATAGAAATTAGAAGAGAGTATTGAATAAAGGATATCATCTTTTTTACTCCTCACCTTTATAATTCCTCTTTCTTGGTTAAAAACCTTAAAACAGACATCTTGTGGTAGTAATAGTTTTAGATACACTTTTTATTTAAAAAATGTTGAAATAAAAAAAATACCCAAAAATCAGACCGTTCAGGCAGTATTTAAAATTTAATACAAGATGGTAATTTCAATTACTAATCATCATCAGTAGAAATACAAAGGAAACGTTGGTAAAAAAATAATAATAAATAAATGAAAATTAGATAATGAAGAAATAATAATAAATATTAATAAAAAATGCTTATGAAACATTACAAAAGAAATATTTCCTCCTATTTTTATAAACGAATATTTACAAAATAAAAAAAATAATCGTTTTAGGCAATTCCAGTCAAAAGTTTAAAGTTGATTTAAAACTTATCTTACATTAAACTAATTAAACAGACGTCCCCTCCAAAAAATAAAAAATAAATAATTGAGTGAGGAAATAATAATTTTTATTTCAATAAACGATTAACACACTCGTAGTTCCATTTCAATAAATAACTGCTGAAAATAAATTAAGAATTTTAAATTCATATGAATGATAAAAGTTAAGAAATAAAAAACTAGGATAATAAATCAAATTATTTATAATTAATTACTCGTATAAAGAGTAGAGAGAGTTTGCATTATCATTAAAAGATAATGCAAATACTATATTATTTTTTTATTCTTTTTTAAATTTTAAATATACAACTTCTGGTTGTTAATTAAATACCAACCACAAGTTAAAACAATTTTTAAGAATTATTTCCTTTTTTAAATTTTAAAAGTTCAGTTAATTAATTTCAGAGAAATTACAAAATATTAAGCACATTTTTAACATAAATACTCTTCGAATCATTTCCTAAAAAATATGAAGTTATACTTGAATAGTATGCAATGTGACGTCATGTCTTATATGATACCTTGTCTAATCAAATACTCTAACAGTAAATAAGAATGTTACTTTCTTTACAGAGAAGTTCAAGTTGGAACTATAATCATAAACCAACCATATATTTCTCGGGAAATTTAATAACGGTAACTTTTGGACTGGATTTTTAAATTAAAAACTCATTTTAAAGAGTCTCACGAGTGACGTGGTTGTAATGTTTACTTAACATTAAAAATAAAAAAAAAAAACTATAAAGTCTATTTCACTTTCATAATATGCCAGAAAAAAATTAATCATGATATTTCAGAAAAAAGAGATAAATTTAATTTCTGAATTATTTTTTCTCGCTCCTTTATTAAATGTCTGCATTTTATTTTCTTAAACATCCAGAAAAAGAAAATTAGAATTTAATCATATTTATTACTATATTTTTGAGATTAAAGAATAAAAAATATAATAATTAAATAAAGTTTGTATAATTTGAACTTGTAATCTAATAAAATATACGCTAAAATTTCAATATCTCTCTTGGTATGTTTCTAAGATTACGTTACGAGAAAATGAAATAATTATCAACGTTTTGCGAAAAAAAATGTTATCTTTGTAAGTAACATTAAAACGAAAAAATACTAAAGATTTTAAATAGGAACCTTATTACTGAAATATTTTCTTCTTACCTGCAGCAAAAAAAAAACCGTATTATATTTTGTTTATATATATATTATACAGAAATCGTACAGAAAATCCATATTTTTCTATTTAATCTCCGTTGTTCTACATCTAAATTACAATAATTACGCATTGTAATTTAAAAATAATTTTAAGTTATTGAATTTAAGAGTTCTTTGAAGTTAAGTTTTCCTTTAGTAAAAATAATTAACTATTTGAGAAAGACGAAAGTTTTAAAATAATAAAAAAATACAAACTTATTTAACAAATAATTTATTTTTCTTAACTTTCATCAAATTTTTTTTTTTAATGTGCCTGAAGAAAAATTTAGTAATCTTTCAATTTTTTCATGATTATTTCTGATTAAATAAAGACCGAATCCAGGATTTTTACTAGAGGGCAAAATTATAATTATTTTAGTATAGGTGATCATGCAAATTTATTAGAATTAAAAATTATATGGAAATTATAATCGAAAATTATTATAAATTATTAATTATTACCGTAAGCTACGAAATTGTGAGGTCCGATCATTCAAAGCGAATGATAGAGGTGCAAGTTGCCTAAGTATATTCTTGAATGAATAACATCTGAATATAGAATAAGCATACCGGAAGTACAATAGAAGCAATGAATTTGCTAATTAAACAGTTCCAATTAAAATAATAATAGTTATTATTACAATTATTTTTAATTGATAATAATAATAGTTCATAGTTGGACTTGTTTGAAAAAAAAAAAAGCAACATTCATATTAATTGTGACTGTATTTAATTAGAAAAGGTGGCGTCTAAGACATGACGTCACACTATAAACGGTTCAAATATAGTTTTATAATTTCTAAGAAATTATTTGAAAAGTCTTTATGGTAAGAAATTTGTGTAACATTTTATCATCAATCTAGTTAATTAGTTAATTAAATTTGAAATATAAAAAAGTAAATCGTTATTAAAAATTTTTTTAAGTTGTAATCGGTTATTTAATTAACAACCAGAAGTTATTGTAGAGTTAACATTTTTGAACTGAAAACTTTTTTTTTGGAATGTTGTGCCGGACTCTTTTGTGATACTTTTGCATGGAGAAAAAGATGATTTGTAATCAAAAATCGTCATGAGACACTAAGCATATATATATATATATATATAAGAGAGAAAGACATGGAGCGAGAGTTTATACTTATACGCGTGTAATATATATAAATAAATATAATATATAGAATGATATAATAAAAACATCGATGATCCGTCGGTGATTCCCAATACACCTCTCTTTCATTCTCTCTCTCTCTTTCTGTATACTTATGCATATACACTTATACGTTTACATCAATATACAGTAAAGAAAAGACGTTTATTCCATTTCTCTTTCTTTCTCCCGTTCTTTTTCTCTCTTTCTGTATACCAGTACGCATATACGTATACTTTAATACAGTATAGAAAGACTTTAGTTATCTGGAGCACGTTGCTTTGTAGATATGGTTGTGTATATCTATACATATTGAAGCAGTTGTTAAGTTGTTTATATAAAATTAATTGTCTAAATTCAGTGTAAAAATAAAATAGCAAAATATGTGTGAAGAATTAACAATGTCTAGTGATAAAATATAAGTACAACACGATATGGAACAACAATAGTTGCAGTATTTACAAGATATTTGGATAGATTTCATTCAAGAGTATTTATTTCATATTTTAGTCATCATAAATCAATTGTTTCATTTTTAGAAGAATCTGATAATACAAATAATGTAAACGTTACAGAAATTTTAGAATATAATTATAACACAAATAATATAGACATTACAGAAATAGAATAATAATATAATGTAATAATACATTGTAAAAAATATTATAATGTAAATGTTTTCTAACATTTATTTAACGAAGAAAACCAATTTAACTTTTATTATCAAATTATTTAATTAACCATTGCATTATATTATTTATAAATAAATATACGTAATATTTTCTTTGTCTTTTAATAATGCAATTAATTATAAATAGTTTTATTTGTTATATTAATTCTATATTTATTAACTTGTATTATTCATAAAAATTTATAATTGTTAATTAATTTAAAAAAAATTAAAAATATATTAAAAAGGGACCAATTAGCAAATTAATTAATTCGCTAATTAATTCTTTAATTTAAAATCTTTTTTTTTTTTTCTTTTCGTGGAAAAGTATGGCGTAGACGCCACCACATAGGATAATAACCGTATAGATCCTCCCTACAAGTAAAAAAATTAAGTCGATTTAAATCAACTAAGATAATAGATCTCCTCAAGTATAAAGACAATCTAAATTTTTCAAATAATAATCTATCCTTTTATCAAAAACGTTATTTTTTTTTAGTGAAGTTCACTTAGTTGTAATGTTCTGAAATGTTAATAATTTTACTAGGAGTTATTAAAAATTTTTTGCAATTGTACACTTCTCAATGTCTAATCGCAGTATAGAATTACTGTTAATTGTTTAAACAATAGATGATTAATTTTCAAAAAAAATCTTTACGGATTATTTTTATGGCATAACTTTTATGAGTTATTTACAATTTTCAATTGTTGCAAAAGATTTCTAATTACAATACTGATTGATGCGCTATTCTGATGGAACATATTTCGGTTTATAAAAATTATGGAATATATCAAAAAACTTATTTATTAAAATTGAAAAACATTTCAGCTCGTAAAATGTCTTAGAATTCGATGAAATAAGAATGACGTTGATTAAAAAAAACTATATATATATTTTTACTGAATTATGATGTAAAAAATATAATAATACTAAATAACCAAATCTATTTCATATATTTAATAGAACGAATAATAAATTGACAATGGTTGTAAAAAATAAAGTTGTATTTTAATAATATATTATTGTGATAAACAAAGAAAAATAAATCTGAATTTTTAAAGTAATAATGCATCGCTTAACGACTACAATTAAAAGGTAATGAATGAACAAAGAACAGCCAGTACTGTACTCAATTGTAAACACCCGTATGAAAACGTTAAATGAACAAACGTCTTCTACTGACATTAGCTTTTATGAAGTCAAAAAGCTTTTTCATACAGCAGTGACAACATTCAAAAAGCTCTTGCTTCAAATGTTTTCATTTTATTTTTGTTTAATAAATAAAAAATAATAATATAAAAAACATTTTTGCTGACGTAAACCTTTTTAAGTATTTAAAATATATTTACAACTTAGGATGTAGTTGCTTCGTAGAAACCGATAGTAATTTATTTATTTCTTTTACTCGTATATAATATTGTGTCAACTGATGAAACTCTTTCTTTTTTTTTTTTTTCCAGACAAATATATGTATAAGTAAAGCAAACGTTATGAAAAGATAACATGAGTATAGTATGTTTATTTACAAAGCCAATCTTAAAAACTGAATTGAATTTTTTTTTTAATCTAAAAAAACTACTTTTTACAAGCTTTTTAAATCGTGATTATAATCATACGAATATATCTAAATAATAAACCTAAAATATCTCACTCTAATAAATCTAAATAATGAATAAATCTGAATATCATACTTTTAACTACTTTTTTTTTTTAATATAATTCTCTTACATCATATTAATCTTTTGTAAAGTTCTGTGAACGTATAATTTATTTTTTGGTTATGGTTAAAAAATGGGATAATTTTTTTTACGAATTTGTAACATTTATAGATAAATTAAAAATAATTATTTTTTATCTGAATATATATTTATTGCTGTTATTTATTCTTTTCCGACAGTAATTCTATTTTTTCTGCAGTAGCATAGCTGAAAAAGGAAAGTACAGAGTATTCAACTTAAAAGACATCCCATCACTTAGTTTAGTCTGTAAATAATAATTTGTTAATAAATGTATAATATTTATTAGCAATGATTTACAGAAGGTGCTGAAATTGATGTCCATCCACTATATATACTACTTGTCATCACGTTTACCATGTTCCTGGATATTCTTGTAATAATAACCTGTTTATTTCCTGGATGACATCGATAATGATTGTCTTCAATTCCTGCACGTATTTGGATTGCTCCTATGCTTTAAGTAAGATCGCTTCTCGGCCTCTGGCCCCGTACTGTACTTGCGATTTCTGCTACCGGTAGCAACTTAATCTGCTTCTGCAAGACAGTGTCCTACGTACACGTCGTCGGGGCTGTTAACGATCGGTGGCAGTTAGTCAACCTGCGTTG
>JAAAKQ030131793.1:0-11002 GCA_010016005.3 Zanna intricata | reverse complement strand
TATATATATATATGACACACACACATGCACGCACGCATGCGCACACACTTTTTTTTAAGAGAATCTGTTAAAAACTGTATTTTTATCTGTATAAAATTAAATTTTGTTGTAAACAACATATAAATACAGAAATAGATAAACTCATTAATAGATGACGATTCCATGAAATTTACTTCCTACTTATAATTCACTATTTAACTACACATAATTTTTACCTAAAATCATAACTATTTAAAACATAACTAAAAGAATGATTTTGAGTTTTCATTTTTATAGTTGATATGTCAACAACTGTGGACTTAAACAAAGTGAAAAGTAGTACATTGTTATTGATATTAAAACTTTTTTCTGCGTTATAGAGTAGTGCTTAATATATATGCTTGTACACAATCTCTTACTACCTCACTAATGTAAAGAGTACATAATTTAACAAACTAAAAGGTTTTACTTATTTACTGTATTATTATTTTTTAAATAAAACTTAAAGAAAAGAAATATTATGGATGTTAATTGTATTCTCGTAGTAACATCTACAATAATTATAAATGGTACAAGAAGAAATAATAATAACACAAAAGATGTAAAAATGTTATAGTCGTAACAAATCACTAGACTGGCTCACTGTACTTATATTACCTTCTTCCTTTAATACTTGTGTATTTTAACCAGAATATATTCAATGAATCCCTAATTCTCAATCATATATTCTAATCTTTAAATATTTAATAGTTTATTATCTGGCATATAACTGGGGTGACTATGAACATCTTACATTTATACAGGTTGTTTCAGGGCCAATAAATGTAAGGGTTTGAAAACATGAAGCCAACCAAAAGTTACTCAATATTAGTCTCAGCAAGTTTACCAGGTTCAAGATTCATGCCTTTTTTTCATATATATAATACATTGTTTATGATTCTTTACATAAAGATCATTGCAGTTTAAGCTCAGCTGCACTCTTTTACTGGCCAGACAATAGTATTCTCCAAAACAGAATTATCACTTCATTATTACATTTTTTTCCAATGGATGTCTACCACTTCCACATCTTGCTTGAATTTTGAAATAAATATCGTTGAAAAATTATGTAATTTGAAAATAAAGTTTGCACATCACAAAATTTCAATTTGTCTTAAAGAAGAGGTAAATGATCTACAGTAACTGAGAGGGCTCAAACTTCAAAGAATTCAATTTTTATTAGCCTAATGAAACAAAATGCTTTAAATAAGTGATTCATCATCCCAGTAATTAAATTTCTAATTTGAGATGCTTACAGCTCTTATTTTCTTACATGAAATTGTATTTTTTTTATGTAAAGTATGTATTTTGACAAAGAATGGTGGTCCAATATTGTAATATTTACATTTTTGTTTATTGATGTGGCTAGGAGACTGGAATCAATTAAGACACTTTTATTGTTCAATTTTAGAGAAGGTAGAATAATTTTTGAAAAATAGCAGTGTCATTAACACCATATATAAATTTTCTTGTGCAATATTTTCTTGATGGGCTAGGACTGCAGTCTTGTGAGAATGAAGAAATTCTAAATCACTTGGCTACCACTATATTTGTTAATTTGTTTTAATCAAGACAAATTTTGTAAAAACATGGTTTGAATATTGCAATATTGCTAATTTTTAACCAAGGGGAATAGATAGCTCTAGGAAACCATTATTCAAATAATTTTTTTTATATTCACAATCTGATAGAATACATCTGAAAAAGAATTATTCAAATATTTTTATTTAAATTTTTAATCTAGGAGTTAACAGGTTAACTTCATTGGAGCATGAAAATCTGAATACTTGGGAATTATTAAGCTTCTTAATTTTTTCCCAAGGTAATTCATTTTAAAAAAAGGACAGTTCAAATATAACAATATTTTTATTTCTTTGAGAAGGTAAATGCCTGGCGTCTTTAGAGGATTTGAACCTCTTGGGTACAACTGTGTATCTTAATTCATTCTTTAATTAAAAACATTCTGAGGAAAACAAACTGATCAAATACTACAGTATTTAATTATTTTTTTATTTATTTTTACTGACAGTGAAACATGTTTAAGTTTGTATCTGGTATTGAAGAGACAAGTAACACTAGGGAACAAATTTTTTTTTTTGTCTCAGAAAGAAAAATATGTGATTCTGATAGTTTCTTCTCTTTTTCAAATTGATTTTTTCTCTTGAATTCAAATATGATATCAGTTTTTCATCACACAAGGTTCCAAGAGACAGGAAATTATAATTTCAAATATTTTAATACTTTCTTAATTCGTAACTACTCAATATTCAAACATCTGACTCACCTAGAGAATAAGAAATGACAATTTTCTGGTATATTTCACCTGTGGAACATCCTTCTTGATGGTCCAACAATAATCGGGCAGCATGTAGCATTCCATGCTGATAACTCTTTTCCATAGCTGAAATCTCCTAATGAAAATGTTCCCCGTGCTCAGAGCTCATTGCATCAAGATTTTCCGAGAAGAAATCTAGGTGTGAATGCAGGAAGTGTACTTTTAAGGATATATTATAACCCTAATTTTCATAAGATGTTATAAGATCATTGATAGTATCATAATAATTTTCCACCTTTCGATTTCCCAAAAAACTCTGAATAACATTTTTGAATGCTTGCTAAGGTCTTTCTCCAGTGGATTCAATAGTTTCTCAAACTTTTCATCATCCATTAATGTTCTATTTCTGAATCCACAAGTATTCCTTCTTTAATTCTGGCATCACTAATTTTAGGAAACTTCTGTTTTAAATACATGAGACCAGGAGTATTGTCCATGGCCTTGATGAAATCTTCATTAATCCTAGTTTGATATGAATCAGAAGTAGATACACATTTTTAGGATTACACAACGGGTCATTTTAACATTTTTCTGTTCAGGAATTAGTGATTCGTGTTGTTAGGCCATTCTTTTCTAATGAAATGTTTTTTCTGTCCCTACTATCCAATTCACACAAAAAATAATAGTGCTTTGCATAACAAAGCTCTGTAGACCAAGAATACATCCAATTACCTTCAGATCACCACAAATATTCCATTCATACATTGGCATGTTGAAGCTTTTCCAATATAAACTTAAAAGTCTTCATACGTTCCTTTCATACTATCACAGTAAGCCAAAGGTACTAATGGCAATTTATTGCCATTATGCAGAAGCACAGAGAAATCAATGAACAAGTACCATTCTGTTGGATTATAGTTCATTACAAAGTGTATCCATAAGAGAAGAAATGTCATTACAAAACATTAAGCCATTCTCTTCAGAAAAATAGTCTTTAAATCCAGAATTACAATTATGATATGTACATATCTTTGTATTCTTTTGAAGAAAATTCCATCCTTTTAGCCAGGAAGCAAGCAATTCAGACTGTTTTTTGGATAACTTTAAATCTTGAATGACATCATTAAGGTTTTCTTGAGTCAGTAAATGAGGCTCAGATGAACTACTTTGTTTAAAAGTTGTATCACCAGAATTTGTTTCTTTTTCTTCCTTACTTCCACCAGACTCTGAGCTCTCTTTATCTGTTATCTCTTTATCTTTATGTCACATTTCTAGAGGCTTTGGTATAGGCAATTCTTTGCAGTGTGGAACTGGTCCAACTGAAAATTGCAAGTTCGGGTACACCATTGTACATTATGGCTCTGAAATAATCCTTAAATGTTTGTTAAGGAGAAATAACATTCAGAAGAGTGATCTTTGGGTTCCCTCCAAATCATAGGGATAGTAAATGGCATGTGGTGTGCGCTATTTTTCCATGCAATGAGAAGGCTAGAACACAATAAACAACAGATATATGAGCCCAGGCCCTTGTTTGGTCCCTGTCTTTATATCCAAAATAAAGTTCATAACAGTTTTTTATTAATGTAGTAAGGTTTCACTTTTGGGACTTGAGTATCACTTCACCACATACATAAAAAAAAATTGTTAGGATGATTTAAAAAAACTCTAGGCATTTTGTAACTAACAAGTAATTAAAAGAAATAAAGTTATAAAGAAATAAAGAAAATAAAGTTTTGTAAATATTAATACACAATAATTAAGACACACAACGAACTCAGAATGATGTGCTTACTGGTTCACTACTATCTCACAACTGGCATCGTTCTGAGGAGTGTGTGCTACACTAGATCACATTTGTACATGTGTATACACATCTGAACCTGCAAACAGTAGCAATGCTACACTTTGAGTTAGTTCATTTGGTTCCATCATATTTACAATGCTCTACAAGCTTTTACTTGACAATAAACAAATGGACAAAAAAACATTTTAAAAAATTAAAATAACAAATAAACTATGGTGATGGAGAAATTCCAATACATATTTGAAAACAGGATAAAAAAACTGCACTAAGTACACCTATTGGAACTTGTGAGACAAAAATCATGATGACCAGAATAAAAGGTCTCAGCATAATGCTGGTGTATTCTCCAAGTTTGATATGTTATCAAACTGAAAACAAAAACGCCACTGTTTTTATCTTTATTTTAAATAACTTTGCTTTAATCACTTGTTGCTAAAAACAAATGGACATAGTGTGTTTAAATTTTTACACCAACTAACCCACTCCATTACCTTATCACCTAACTTACCTAGGTGAAACACAGAACTATTTAAGATTATGTATTTTAAGACATTAGAAATAAGTAACAGATTAATAAAATTATTGAACAATAGAATGATGCAGTCAAACAAAATTTTTATCCCAATGATTCATTTTTTCTGCAATAGGTAAAATTCTATCTGTTCAACTAATGAACTTGAACAACAAACAACTGCAATGAGATAAACAACCACAGTCCAATGAGATGAGGATGATATCTACCACGTAAATGAAGTGGGACGTTGCACCAATTTGAGATCAACTATTCTGTGTAGTATTTAATTTTTAAAATAAAACTTGAAACATGTTTAGTTAATATTTGTAAAGTGATGTGCCTAAATCTTTTGCATACAAAAATCCTATGAGACAGATTTGTAAATAAATTCTGCCCAAACAATTATGCTCACTAAACCAAATATGGATTTTTTTTTTTTAAAAAAACCTTATTTAACAAAGTAACCTTATTAATATATAGAAAGTAAAGTTTTATTTAATATAATATAGTTATGACAAATAAACAAACTATGGACACTTTTATAGTTAATGAAATTTATAGTAATAGATGAACCTTTAAAAAAAACCAATGTAAATATATGATTACTGATCCCTTCACAATTAACATATAGGACTAATATATCTTTCACAACTAGTTCATTTTAGCAACCTTCTTTTTCTACAGTTCTCAATAATCTCCATTTCATTATTAGATTCTTTGAGAGGAAGTACATAATAAATGTTGCTATACAAACAGTCTAGCAAAATGTATTTCACATCTTATCAAAGTAGTTCAATATAAACTGTAGAAATCAGATAAAAGAATCATTACTCAGGTTTCTGGTACAGTAATAAATTATATACTTGTTCACTGCTACTGAAACTTAATCACTATCACTCACAAAATAGTGGCTTAATTTAAAAGATCGAGATATACAGTAATGGTAAAATATGTAAGGTTAGACCTTCAAAACTGAACCTGCAGTAGTGTAAGTAATTCTAAATGACAGAAAATGCAAAATTGTTAATAAAAACAATAAACCAGAGATAAGACAGTTTTAAGTCATTTCCTTCAAATATAAAATAGTAAAATATAGTGGAATGCAAATATAAAGTTTTAATTTTATAAAAAACAGAATATGTTTAAAGTTTATGAAACAGCTTTACAACTTTAATTGATTAAATTGAATAAATTGATTATTAAATATCTGTACTTGCACCTAAAAATTGATTTATGATAAGCTACACGAAATACAAAAAGAATCTAGCGATTTATTGTTGCTATCAGTAGAAATTAATAACGCTTATAAATAATGAAACTTCAACAGAACACATTAATGGAATAGTAAAATAAAATGACAAGGACTTATTATACAAATGTTAAATGTTATATTTTATTTGCATGAATTTATGAAATTGCTGTATATTTAATGTGCATATGTATACAATTACATAAAGTCACATTATTAGTAAATAAACATCTCATTACTAAGCTGTTTTTTTTCTAACCTCAGTATGATTTTATGACAAGATTATTCGGCGAAAAGTTTAACGAAAAATAATAATCTGTAATAAATATCAGGAGTTCTTACAAAATACCATTTCATCTAAAATATATAATACAAAAAATTTTAATATTTTCAATATACCTTTCTACAAGAATAATAAATTAATGCACTTCTTCGGCTACTACTTTCCAACAAAATATTTTTTGTTAAAATCAAGGCTAACTTTAATACCATTTTCGAATAAAAGCACTCAATAACTTATTATTACATAAAACATTAACACCTAATACATTATTAACAACACATTAATTGATGAGATATACTGAAATAAATGAATTAAACATCATAATGTAAAACTTTTTATCAGTATAAAAAGTTTCACAGTCAGTATAAAAAGACTAGCACATCTGACGTAACATCGAATGTTATCAGTATTAACATTTTGAAACAAACCGATCACGATGTAACCGACACATCTAACCTAAGTTCAGTCACAAAACGAGATCGTAAAACGGCAATGAATTCATTTAAATCTAGCATGTAAGCAACGTACAATAATAAAATATAGGCTACTTAACAAATTCAATACTAACAATAAAGGATAAACAAACAATTTTTTCTTTTAATGTGAACGCGGATTAAATGAAAAAAATTCCACGAACCATCTCTACTATAATACTTTTACAAGCTTAAATTTATTCATTTAAAAATAAAATGACAATTTTTTTAAAAAAATCTCTTACCTTTGTTATTTCATTTTGTACAAAAAGAAAAAACGATTTAGTTTTTTCTCTGTGATCCATATTTTAATATGAACCCACTACATGCTCAAGTATTGACTGCGGGGACCACAACTACCCAACATTATTATATTTTTGAACGGCATTAATAACTCGGCGCTATGAAGTAGAACGCATTAAACATTTTGAATGGAGAAAATAATATTTTTTCTTAAAAATAAGCCTTATTAAGCTAGTTTTAAGTATTATTTCACTTTGAAAAATTTATGTAACCGTGGGTAATACATTCTTTGGCGGTTTTCAATTTAATGAGAAATTAAGAACGTAAGTTGTTAAAATTAATGGGAAGCAGTGTAGAATACCAGTATTTATGCACATCAAAAAAATTCACTTGTGTTACTAAAGAACAGAAGATTTACTCGGTCAAACATACAATTACGTTTGTAAAACCATGCCAGAAAACCTGTAAACATAACCTCAACATTAATACTACTTGCATTATTAGTAAAAGAAAGAATACCTATTTTTTTCTACTACTGGTCGAAATCTGATATTAACTCAGAACTTACCCTGTTATTTTAATTTTAAATGAAATGTATTCAGCTACTTCATTCGTAGATAGCCACCACTTTAAAATTATCCATAAGGTTGTAGCAATTTTCTATTAGTAAATTTACTGTGTACTACAACATCAATTTTTATTCATTAATGAAATTTGAAATCTTCAGAATAGAGAATTATACGCAGTAAATTTTGTTTACAAAAAACGCTTTTTTTCTTTTCTTTTTTTGGTTCTAAATTCAGCTTTTCTCTTGTGTGATGTAGGTAATGAAATGTTTGAATACTGTAATGCCAAACCTAAGCTGAAAATCAAGTCTGAGATACTGAGGCTAGTAGGTCAATTTCTCTTCTTTATATTATGATAAGATCATCTTAAAAATGTTTTATCTGTATCTTTGCTGGTGTTTTATTTCTAGAAACATTAATCCAAATTTTAAATAATTATCTACTGTACCTCCAATTCCTATTAATGAAATCTTGTGGTAAAACTATTGAAATATGACAGCAATTATTGAAAAATGAGTTGCAATTATAGTTTTATTTTTTGTATGCTGTCCAATTAAGAGTTTTGTAAAGCTTACTGTTAAAACAGTCAGATGCCTTTTTAGAGTAGTGACAAATGATTAGTATACATATTAAAAAGTAGTGATGAACACATAGTCATATTGTACAGTGATACTATACATTTTCATAAATAATTTTAAAGATAAAAATCTCTGTGATTTTGAATAAGAGTTTTCAGTTTTAAGGCTCTTTCACTTTTATTAATTCTATGTTAGTCATGGGTGATCCAAGAGATCTCAAAGAAATATTTCATGTATTTTTTTTTTTTTTAATTATGTAAGTGTTAACCTTTTGCTCCTCTTCCCATCATTAATTTTACTACTGGCTGACCTTGAAGAGTATACTATTTAGCTGTGTTCAAGTCAAATTTATTATACCTGGCAAAACCATTTTAGTTCTGACAGATAATAGTAAAATCATAATTTTTTTAGATTTAATATTTTTCTTGAATTTCAAAATGTAGTTTTTACAGAATAGTAAATAATTCTGATTTTATCTTACAAACTAACTAATTGGCCTCTTAGAAGTAGAGTGTGATCTGACTGCCACATAGGTAGTTGTTACAGTTTAATGTAGATGTTTGAATCTATTCTAAAAGAAAATATTATTTTGTTTATGAAAGTATGCTGAGGATTGAATTTGCTTCATGATGATGACAATAGCATGCAGAATGACATTCAAAGAGGGGAAGAAACAGCTACAGCAGCGCAGAGCTTTAAAAGAAGAGATAAATGAGAGTGATCAAAGAGAATTTAAAGGAAAATATGATTATGACGATAATTCTAACATTTTTTATATTACAATCCCCCCCAAAAAAATACATAAAATCACAAATTTTTAGTCTTATAAAAAATTTTTTTGTTATAAGACTAAAAATCTTTCCAAAGATCTTTGTTTTTTCTCTTTAGTCCCCGGAACCATCTTAAGGTATTTCTTCAGAAGAAAATCTGTATGAATGTAAATAAAGTGCAGTCTTGTGTAGTCTCAGGTTGACCAATCCTGAGAAGTGTGGTTAATTGAAACCCAACCACAAAAGAACATTGGTATTCACAATCATCTAGTATTCAAATCTATATAAAAGTAACTGCCTTCTATATAAAAGTAACTGCCTTTACTAGGATTTGAACCTTAGAACTTTAGACTTCAAATCAGCTGATTCGCAATGAGTTCACCTCTAGACCAATCCAGTGGGTTTTCCAAATATCCTTCTTCACCTTCCAATTGAAGGAGGAAATCCCAAAAAGTTCAATAATATTTATAAAGTTTGGAATTCGTAAATTGATGAATAATATTGAATGCTATTTTAGGATTTACAGTTAGTTGCTATAATTATACATATACTGTTACAACTTCAGACAAAGTTTTTGTCACAAAGCAACTAAACTGATATTCTAAAAGTAATTTTTTTGGTGATTTCAAAAATGGTCTCAGAATTTTTTTATCATCCTCCATTTTGATGTTATGCACTATTTATCATTACATATTATGGTGTAAATAATATTGTTACATATTATTATTGATGACTTTTAGTAAAACAAAATTGTTATTTATAATAGATATTTATGGAGATTAGTCAGTCATAACTGAGTACAGTAATTATGTTTGTACAGCAATGACTCATGCTAACTGATGATTCAGAAATGTGTCACACTATGGCTAATCTTAAAAGTTGCCAGTGTGCATATTTAAGTTAGTAAGCATTCAGATGTGTCTCTAAATTTTGTCAGTTGTGTATTTCTTTGTTAATTCACAATTAAGTAATTTTTATGTGTTTAAAATATCAAGTGGCACAATGCCTAGAAACTGTGAAAATTAACCACACTGTTACATTTGTAGTGGGTTAATGTTAAAAATCAACCATGCATATTTACTTCATTAAAAAGTCTTACAAACTTTATTTCAGATGTAAAGTTGGTAACTAAGGTAAGACCTGGGCTCCTCATTATTGTTACATTGCTTGTGTTACTCTTCTTTCAAAATGAGTAAAAGGATCTCAATGCATAAAATTTGCTGTCCCAATTATCTGGAGGTACCCAAGAGATCATTGCACAAATAGTTACTTTTGTTTGACAAATGTTTGTGGTATCAATTCTAAATCAAAACATATGATAAAATACTCTAATTTCCTGTCTGCTATCAGACTTATTCCTCACAGTGATGAACTGCCAGTGCCAAAACTTCCTGAAAGTATAATACTAAGTGATGATGAAACAGACAATAAATCTGATGATGACAGCTGTGATGATGATTTAATTAGTGATCCTTCATTTGAAGCTTCTGACCTTATTTTCTCACGTAGGAAGATCTTAAATGACCTTGTTCGAGATTTGAAGCTTTCTAAAAGACAAGCTGAACTTTTGGGCTCCAGATTAAAAGGTTGGAATCTCCTCTGTCACAAAACGAAAGTTACTGCATTTAGAAATAGACAAAATGAATTTGAAACCTGTTTTTTTCTTTGAAAATGAAGTTGTTTTCTGTAATAATATTGGTTGTCTTATGGAAGCCCTTAGTCGCAAACACAAAATAGAGAAATGACATTTATTGATAGATTCTTCAAAGAATAGCATGAAAGCTGTACTTCTCTACATTGGAAACAAATTTCTGTCTATAACAGTTGTCCACACTGCCAAAATGAAACAAACTTATGAAAGCATGGAACTGTTACTGAATAAAATAAACTATAAACAATTTGAATGGCATATCTGTGGTGATTTAAAAGTTATTGCACTTCTACTGGGACTATAGCTTGGTTACATGAAGTATTGCTGCTTTCTGTGTGAATGAGACAGTAGAGACAGCTGTAATCACTACATGAAGAAGGAATGGCCGAAGAGAGTATCTTTTAATCCTGGAGAAAAGAATATTGAAAACAAACTGTTGATAGATCCAAAAATAGTGTACTCACCTCCACTTCACATAAAACTTGGTCTAATATAAAATATTAATCAAATATATTTTATAAAATATTAATCATAAAAGCTATGGATCGAAATGGGTCAGGATTTGCTTATTTAAAAAA
>JAAAKQ030131738.1:0-13471 GCA_010016005.3 Zanna intricata | reverse complement strand
CACACTGATCCTACATGTTGTGTCCATCTCTGTTGCCATTTTTGCATGATGATATTTTTTGCATCTGTTTTCGGTACACCCTCGAACCTTAACTTTCTTTCTTCCATTAGAAGACCTATCGGCGGTACACCCGCCAGGACACATACAGCCTCATATGAAAATACCTAGAGAAGATTTTAAAATACTTGCTGACAAAACAAAGAGAACTTTCATCTAAACAGTGTATATGTTATGAATTATCTCTCTCTTAATATCTGTCAATGGCATTATCTTGAAATTTATCAACATTGAAAGAACTCCAAATTATGGTGTATATATGTTCACTGAGAAGCAATAATAATGCTTAGTACATGAAACATAGAACGTAATTTTTGTAGTGTGTAAGGTTAACTTGATGTATAGTATTTTACCTCTTCATTTTTACATTTTCCAATAAATACTGGTCTCCACTGTCATAAATACAATAGACAAATGTCTTAAAGACAGAAATCTGAATAATAATACACTGATAATAATATGTACTGTTTTCATGAACTGGTAGCAAAATTGCTAAGTAACATATGGGCCAGCCATGCATGTAAGAATGAATTCTTTCACCATGTTATGTTAACTTAAGAATTAAATCTAATGCAAGATGTAAATGTATTAGTCAACCAAATCATATTAAATAGATTTACTCTATTATTTACCAAATAAACAGAGATTTTGGTTTATTGGTTTTCGATTATTGTAAACTAGTTCTCTTTGACTTAGATTTCACTCATGTTGTTAACAGTTACTTTAAAATTAATATTTGACATAATTTGAACAATAAATAAAAAAATTTGTATAATTTTTAATTAAATTATTCACATTTAAGCAGATTTTAAGAAAAATAATAGCTGTACTCGTTTTGATTTATGAAACTGGCCATGAAACCAAGCAACAATAGCACAGTAAACAAAAGAGGTAGAGAATGGTACATTTTGTAGTTTAGTTTCACAAAAAGAAACAATTTTAAAATTTTCTTGACCAAGTTAGATATGTTGGTCAATACCATCTCATTCAAAGAGATTCATTAATAAATTAAGTATATAATGACTAAATAATTAAACCCATTTATAAACAATTTTATAAATTTAGTCCAAGAGCTTTCGGAATGTAATTATTCCATCATCAGGAACTCAAAAATATGTTTCTTTAATTTTATTAAAATTAAGACTTCATAGTCTGCGTAAATTTTTTATGTTAATTATATAATGGTGGTCGTCATATGTTTAAAATTATGTTGAGTTATATCCTATAAATAAATAAATAAATATAAATGTCTATAATAAACCTATAAATAAATAAATGTCTCCACCATTATATCGTTCTTATAGATAACAGTGGAGATATTTACAATGACAGAACTTAAGTCAACATAATTTTAAATGTATGATGACCACTGTCATATAATTAACATAAACAATTTACAAAACCTATGAAGTTTTAGTTTTAATAAAATTAAAAAACATATTTTTGAGTTCTTGATGATGCAATAATTTGTTCCGAAAGTGCTTGGACTAAATTTGTAAAATTGTTGGTAAATGTTTAATCATTTAATCATACCAACAGACCATACTTGATCAAATTGTTATAAATATATCAATTTATCTCATAACTTAATTAATATTTTGATGAACGACGAAATAATTTTCTTAAAACAAAAGAAATTATCTAATTTCAATAAATCATTGTAGTCAATAATGAAGATCATATTATTGTTTGTTTTTTGTATTTAAAAAACTCCTTTTTTCTGTTTAGCCTCCGGAACTACCGTAAGGTGTTGCTTCAGAGGATGATATGTATGAATTTGAATGAAGTGTAGTCTGTCCCCACTATACCCACAAATCTTTTACCGCGTTGTTCAATGGTTCTACTCACTCATTAAAAGAATTCAATGAGAGTTACAGTAATCAGGCTATTTTATCAATAGTTCTATTGATTGTGAAAGATGAACAAACTAACTTTTTCTTTTTTTTTTTAAATTAAAATCAATTTAAAAAAAGACTTTAAATTTTACTTTTTGAAGTTTGCCTGAATTAGAGGTTAAGTTGTTTTTACTTTGTGCTACCACAGAATTAAATAAAAATTCTAAGAATAACTGAAAAAATATTATTTTGGAATTCTCAGTGGGGATTTTGTCAGGTTTATTATCTTTAAAACAATTTATATCACTGTAAATGTTTCATTTTTATTTTTTATTTAATTTATAGATAAGTTTTATGAAAAAAGCAGTAAAAACTCAAAAGGCAAGAATTTTGCATTTTCATAAAAACAAGAATAGGCATGCAATCTCTAATGAGCCTCCGTCGAAACTGAGGTGTAGGCAGATATGATCCGAAGGGCAATCCGCCTATGGACTCCCTCCTGAACGCGTTTCTTCATGTCCCTCTCCAGCACACCTCCCCAGGTTGTGACCTGTAAAGGAGTACCGAATTGATTACGTGCGCGTAGATCTCACAGACACACGTCTTACGCCAAACACAAATACCGAATCTAAATTTGGTATTTATTTATTCGTGGTTTTTTCTCACGAATCTGTCGTGGGTAAAAACAAAACATCAGAATTAAACATGGTTCTGAATCGATTAAAAAGACCAGAAATAGAAATGAGTTTCACCAGTTTTTGAGATACAAACATGGCACATTCTTACCCTGTTATGTAACAATGAAAACATTCTGAAATGTTTAAATATAAAAAAAAGTAAACAAAAAATACTTTTATCAGTACATACGTTTTCTTTATTGGTAACCAAAGTATAATGTCATTTTTGTTCGAGAGGCTTAGTTTACTTAGTTCCTTTGGCCTTTAGGATGATAAGAATAACTTCATAACTGTACAGTGTTATCAAAGAATGGACATTACATTACAATGTAGAAAAACTACATAACGTTTGAATGAAAGAATGTAGGGTGTAACAAACACCACACTTTTCAGGAGTGGTCGACCTGAGATTGTACAAGACTACACTTCATTCACATTCATACATACCATCCTCATTCATCCTCTGAAGTAATATCCTACGGTAGTTCCGGAGGCCAAACAGATAAATGGAGGGTGTAACAAACAAAATTATACTGGGTTACTCATTCAGATTCATAGTATAAACCAAAAAAGATTAATCTGAACATACCAAAATTAACAAAAAAAAAATCTATGAAAAGATAGCGATTTCTCCATCATTTTCTTTCTGTTAATCTTTTAAAGAAAAATTTAAATCGCAAGATCAGTCTAAGGAATCATAATATTTAGTACAAATGTTTACATCAAGTTTGTCTAATAAATAAAAAATTATGGTGTAAACACGTTTATATATATTTCAAAACAGCATTATGTAAATTATTTTAATTATTTATATCTTCTTAGTTTTTATAAAAACTTCTACATGTAAAGCCATATTTAAAAAGTAATAAAAATAGATTTAAAAGCTTTCCATATATATATTTTCTGTAATTTTGCCTGTTAGCAAATCCGCTAAGATGAAACCAAGCTTCATTGCTGAAAAAAGCCTTGTCTAGAACAGGTATGTAATTTCCAATGAAATTTCTAAACTCCCGACAATATTGCATTCGTTTCTCCTTATACGTTAATCCGGTACGGATGTAATTTTAGAACTTTAGTAGCATTATGAACACTAACGTAAGATAGCCCAATCTAGTTAGAAAGTTCTCGAGAAGTCTTTTTTTGGAGAACGAAGAAGTGTTTCATTTATTGTCTGCAGAACTATCGTCAGTTAAAATATTTGGACGCCGGTACGCTTACGGTCATGCACACTATCTGTATCCCGAAAACAATTAAAATAAACGACATATAGTGGATTTGTTTGGCACGTCAGCATTTGCTAAAGCATTTAAAAATTTTCGTACGTGAAGACGTACGATTTCGTTTCGCAGTAACTCAGAACCATAAAGACGCGTTTTTTAATTTTGTGTAAAAGACGTTGCTGCTCGGACTTAGGAAAACTGCTTGGTGCCATGCCCACTATTTCCTGGAGGCGTAATCTAGCAGTGCTATCATACACTATTCTGTCACACAAAATGTTACCCTAATTAAAATATCTTTTACAGATTTAACTGTCATTCCTACAAAGCAGAAAAATTTGGTTTTCACGACTTTACGATCACTCTGTCTATATATATATAAACTGCTTTGTGCACTATAATGACATACATTTTTTAAATTATTGTTAATTTTACAAATTTTTTAATGTCCATTATCTATGGATAAGGATCGGAAAGCTATCCTAAATTCCGTCCACATTAAAAGCAAATAAAGTTAACACGTACTCGTCATTAAAGATTAAACGACTGCTACTAAATTTAAAGATCCTGCAGCAAAAAGACAAACATCTAGGTTCTGCGGGAAGTAGGTGATAAAGAATTTCTCAAAATAATTGCATTCCGTAAAAATATATAACATTATTTCAAAGAAAGATTGAACAGAAAGTGATAAAAATTCAGCCTTTATACATGTAGAGAGATAACGCATCCTTTGACGCGTGCATTACATTCCGGCCAGTAAGTTGTAGCCGCAAACCCGAATAACATTCTGAAAGGAGAATGATTATGATGGACTATACGCTCAACAAATATGAGCTTGGGCGCCTCACTACTACTGACTACTACAGACACAATTGCCGTTTGCTGGCAAGTGGAGATAACTTTTAGAACTGTTTTTCGGCGATAGCTAACCACCATGATTGGCCGAACGTCCGAAACCTGCCGCTTAATGGCAAACTAACTGAAGTTTACAAACCAGACAGATATTTTTTCAGTCTGCCTATTAATGCATCCTGTCTCAACCTATTCAAGAGCTTACTTAATAACTGGCTCTTTTCAAGGCTACCAACATTATGGTTCCATTGTTACCTTCCAGTAAGATACGAATCTATTTCCATTAGCAAAGACAAACCTTGTTATCTTATGGATAGTCAGAATAAGAGATACACTGACATAATTGAACTTTAGAAATAAATAAACTCAAAAAAATCTAGTAAACTAAAAAGAACAGACACACTTCAGCCTTCTCGATCACAACCTACATGTACATTTGCTCAAAAAATTAGTCAGTAATAATATCAGTTCATGAAGCACCAATCACTGAAGATGGTTGGTTACAAGAGTAACTTAAATCATCAAACTTGTAATTTACTTAATGACCTTAGAAAATTCTATTATTTAATACTTTTCAAAGAGTAAATCATTTGCATTAATAAAACAAAAAAAGTGATTAAGAGCTCATATAGGCTAGCAAAATGAAAGAATTGAACCTACCAGCACAATTAATGATAAGTATTTAAGAGACAAAGAGTATGAGAATATTCTCACTTTATAGAATAGTACTGTGGGTTTCCCAGCTTTTAGTCCCTTAAACTAAAGGTTCAGTACATTATTGATCCAATTAATAAATAACTCTTGGATCTGCTTCGCCCTCCTTGAGTTAGGTCACAGTTAGTACTATGAACTGTTGATTCAGATCATTAAAGCAAGTCCCGTTTTGTCCTTTTACAGTGACAAGGAGGCACTTACAAGAGGTTGTAGAATAACTTTTGACAGCTGAATTATTTAAAATGAGGGAAGTTTTCAAAATCTTGGCCGTAAGCCCATTTAATTGTTCTTATCTTATTAATCCAAATTCTTAACGTGTCTTTTTTAGAAGATAATTTTCTCCTTTTCTATTTCATAAAATAATTTTTTATGCACGTTTTCTGTATTAAATACGTATAGAAAAATTAGTTATTCTTGAAAGCTAGTATACTTAATCGTCCAAATAATTTATACATTAATGTTTACTGAAAATAAAATGTTATTGCTATGAAATATAATCTTGAATAATATAGAAATATAATCTTGTGTTGGTACTACGATAGTTTAATACATAGTCGTCGTGTGCCTCTGCACACTATATATTGAAGTGTGCACCTAATTGCTCTTGGCGTTAGTTTCGGTTTTAGCCATACTAAATTGTTATTTTGAAACAAATGTAATAATAAAGTATAAAATTAATATAACAAATTGTTTAAAAGAATCAATAACGATGATATAATTAGATAGTATACTATTTATTAGTAGTATAAAAGTACGGATGTTGTGTTTTTAGTTCGTACTTTTGCATACAAGTGGCGGTACCAGTTCAATTCATTATGCTTGTACCATTAGTAATTTTCTTAAAGGGTTAACGTTTTTTTGTATTCTATTCGATTAACTCAACCAGTTAAATAATTGTAAGTAATTTTATAAAATTTGCGTTACTTGCTTAAGATCATGGTGACTACTTGCCAAAATATTACCATATTAGCAGTGTGTATGGCCCTAAAAGTTTCTTATAAAAAAAAGTTACTGTTTTGATTCAGTTTTACTTGAATCAAAATCTTTATTTTGAATTTTTATTTTGTTATGAGGAGGGGAAGTTTATTGATTGGTAGTACATTATGCCTCTGAAAGTTCTGTTTAGCCTCCGAAACTACCGTAAGGTATTACGAGGATAATGTATGTATGAATGTAAATGAAGTATAGTCTTGTACAGTCTCAGGTCGTTAATAACTGAGGTGCGAGATTAATTTAAAACAACCACCATTTAATACTGGTATCCATGATGTAATATTCAAATCCATATAAAAATAATTGAAATTTAGAACTTACGACAATTCTGAAAATCAGATCGGCAATATTGTTTTCATAAATACAAAATGAGCGTCTTTGTAATCTAACACTGATTATTGTGATTGAGAATGCTTTCACAGTTTACATGAAATTTTAAAATTTTCTTGTTAAGTGGGTGCCCTATTATAACTACATTTTTTACGTACATGTAAAGCTTGCATTACACTATATGATTATATTTCATTGTATCTTCTTTCTTACTGCTTATTTATGAAGTCTATGTAAAAAAAATTCTTATTTACATACTTATAGCTTTTCAAAAAATTCTCATAGAAGCAGTGCAATTAAATTGCATTTAATTAAATGCTATTAAATTGCAGTTTAATTAAATTGCATTTTTCAATCTATAGTTAATTATTTGATGGGTTCATGAGCTAGTTTTCAACAGGTCATGTAAAAACCTTTGTATAAGTTCAGCATAATATTTACTACTATTAGTGAGAAGTAGTGCAGAGTGTGGTAGTGTAAAAGTTGAGAATTATTCAACATGTTTTTTAATGTTTTAACTGGGTTAAGGTTAAAGGAACTTCCTAACTTCCTGTAATAGATTATTGAATTGTTTTATGCTTTAAATGTTTCTCTTTTTTAGTATTCCTCAATATAAAATGATAAGACAAAAAATTATAGGCCAAATGTTCTACCGTGTCCTATAGTACTTTGTTTATTTTTGAGTAGCTATATGATGTATATTCAGTGTAATAAGTCTATGTGTAGTTCATACTAATGCATTTTATACCAAATTTCTTCACTGGAAACATTAAATAAAGCAAGATTAAAAGCCCCCATTTGTTTTAAATGAAATATGACAAGTATGAAGAAAAAAACTTGAATATGAGCCTATTGAAAATTATATGAATTTGTTAGTATAGTAATTACTTCTTCATATGTATACTTATGAATAACACGAAATGTATGCAATTAAAAAATAGATTATACATATTTTTTTTTTTGGTATTTTCAAAGACTAAAGTTATTTTTGGGCTAGATAATTCAGATGTCTGAAATCTTATGACTAACTTCCTTCATAAATAAGATCAATTTATTTATTGCTTCAGTAAATGCAATAAAGTAGTTTTCTAAATATTTTAATGTGTAGTTTTTTGTACTGTTGTTCTGCAATTTTTCACATCTAATGTGAAGTTAAATTGATCACAGGTCCATTCAACTATAGTCATTGAATAGATCTGTCAAACGTTCTTTTAATTTATTGTAATTAAATTTGTGTTTCTATTATTTCTAAGCTATATTTTGTACTTTCTGTAATGTCTGGTAAACATATAAGTATGAATTTCTTATGATGCTTATGTTGATAATGGTTGCAGTATTTTAAATATAAGATTGTTATTATTATAGACTTAAGTGGGCTTCTGATTAATTTGGTGTATTTGGCAGTTAAGCCACTAATTGGCTTCGCTCCATTCTGAGTAATTCTTCAGTGTTGGTTTATTAAGTTTCATACCTTTCCACTTAATTTAGTTATGTTTAAAAAAGTTATTTCTGATAAGAGGACTACTGTTGAGGTGTAATATTTTCTATCCTGTATATGTGATCTTGTTAAGACATCTTTGCCATATTGTGAGGGTGGAATGGAATTTAATTAATGAGTTGTTAAATTTGAATCATCTGCAGGGATTCAAAATGTCTATTGTTTATCAAAAGTAGATTGAATTTTAACTTTTATCAACTGGCATATGTTTATAATGTTTTAATATAGATATGCTAAGACATGCATCTTTAAAAAGAAAAAAGTGTTGAATGTGTGGGCTTTTTTAAAAAGTACAATTTACATTCCATTTTCAAAAAAAAAAAAATCAAAATTATTTTATCTTAAGTTTTTTGCGCCCTTTTAAGAAGACGTAGAACTGACTTAACATTTGACAACGTTCTGATATTGTGGTTTTGATGTGTGCACCCAAATGATCACAGTTTCAAAAGGCTCTTTCATTGGATCAAATACATGAAAGCTAGAAGGAGTTTAGTTTGGACTGAGTGAAAAGTGTTCCTCACAGCTTCCACTGAATTATTATAATTAAGCCTTCATGAAGTCATGTGTAGTGTTATATTACATGTTTAAGCAAAACCCTTTTGTCAGTATTAGTATGGTTGTACAAAATTCAAACCCTTTTCAGGATAACTGAACCTATAATCTTTTAATTATATAAAAAATTATTATTAAAAACGAGAGGCAGGAACATTTAACACTTGCTAAACAATCTATTTAGTATAAGGAACCATTTTAAGCGTTTTTGTTAGTTTCCTAGCATTTTAAAACTAGAAATAAAATTTAATGATAGAATGAGAAATAATAAAAACCTTCTATTTAAAATAAAAAGTATCTTTATAATTAACATAACCAACATGATGATAATATAAAAACAACATTTCAATTACTGGGTTTGTGTCACAATATTCTCCCATCAGTATTGAAAATAAATTTAGAATTACAGTTTTAAGGAGTGTTTTCTTGAGTGCACTATTTCAAATCAAATTTCATTTGTTTAAACATATCAAAGATTGATAAAGTGCAAGATTGATAAAACATTTTAAAATTAATTTTTTAGCAGTTTTTCCAAAAAAGTAATCAGTATTGAAAAATGTTATTAAAAATCTTGGAAAAATGTAGTTACAGGAATCCCTATAAAAGACTTCTAAAACTTTGTTATAAAATACCCTTTTATGGCTACTATTATTTTGTGAGAGAATCATGTAAGGTGCTGTAAAATATTTATAATTCACAATACTCTAATTTTTCATTAAATAAAATATTATTTCCCATTTATGAGACAGTTCCTTAAAATAAAAAATAAATTAATTAAAAAACTTAAATATACAAACAGCTGCAAAAAATATATATTTTCAACAGAATTTAATTGAAAAGAAAATTAACTGTTACAGTCTGTTGCAGAAACAGTACTTGTAAGTCATAAAGCATTTAAAATAGCATTATAAAAAGTACTTATAAAAACTATTGATCTCATATATATCATTAAAATCAGTAGTTAAGATTGGGACGTAATCATGTAGATACAATAATCTTAAATTCCTCAATGTTTTACAGTTGCACTTAATATCTTCTAATCTCAAGTTCTTTACTGCACAACTGATAAATTGCAGCCTATCTTTAGTCTTATAAAATTTCAAAACTTAAACCATAACATGAAAAATATATCTGATGAATAAACTTTTTTTATTTTTTTTTATTTTACCTGCAGAACAAACCTTAGGTATTACATCAGAGGATCAGATGAATGCTTTCGTAGCATGTGTAGAAATGCCATGCCTGACTGGGATTCGAACCCAGGACCTCTGGATGAAAGGCCGAGACGCTACCACTCCTGCCATGGACCTGATGAATAAACCTAGTTTTACTAAAATTTACTATTAACTTAATGTTGCATTTCACCAAAAGTAGTGATAAAATGATAATTGAGATTATAAACAAGAAACAGATTGCACATCTGTTTCTTGTTTCCTCAAATACCTGACGATCTAAGGAAAGATCTAGAAACTAAATCATCTAGGGAAATAAAATTGTAGTTTTGCTACAGTCACAAGTGATTAGCCCCAGAAGTAATAACCAGTTATTGTAATTGCAAAGTAAGTCAACTAGTAAATTTAAAGAAGAGTAGGTTTCTGGAAACAAATTGTAGGAACTTTGCTGTCATCCATTTATATTAATTTCATACTTTGGTCATGGCCTAAAAATAAAGATTCACCATTCTCCAACTTACCAAATAATTGGTGGGTGCTATAACCAGAAGATGAATCTACAAGGTTATTTAGAAATCCAATTTGTACTGCTTCAACTTTGTGTACAATAAGCCTAGAGTTCAGTATTAAAGAAATGTCTATGTTATTACTGAGTTATGAAATGTCAAAGAGAAACCCCAACTGTCAACTTCTAATTTCTGCAAAAATCATGTTTTCATATAAAATTTTTATCTGAAAATAGGAAAAAACCTGCAAAAAGTTACTAGACAAGCTAAACAAAACTCCTAAATAATTATAATATCATTATTTATAAATGGTGGTAGCGGTTATCAATTTGTTACCATGAACTAAATTATGGTGCTTCTTGACACTACCAGCACAATACCAACAAAGAGTATTCAAAAGATCACAACTATGCAGTATCTTCAAACCATTAGTACTTGCTTGCTCAAAGAATTGAATCATACTAGAGTTATATAAAGAGGTAAAATTTGTACCTCTTGGAATATGCCCTGTGTCACTTCAATACTATTTGAAAATTCATTACAGAATCTTACTTTAGAAACTTATTTAGTATTTGGAATACTAAAATAATTCTAAATTAAACAAAATATTGAAAAATTCCAAAATCCATGATCATATTCACAGGAAATTGATGCATTCTTTGCAATTTAGTTACACAACAGAATAAATTATCTTTTGTTAGAAGTGAACTTGATTTTTTGTTTATTTTGTGATGGAACAGTGGTGAAGCAGGACTCTGCAGTTTAAATGTAACTGCCTTTCTGATACAAGTAAGCAAATAATATGGGAAGACTGTTTTGCTTGTGAATAGTATTTATTATTATTTTATACTGAATGAAGTTCTTAGTGTAACTTTTATAAATTTCATTTTTTTATGTAAATCTTACACCAAATGAAACCTTGAAAGGTTAACTTTATAGTTTTATAATTTCTCTTTACTTTAGTTTAATAATTCAAATCATATTTCAAGTCTATTTTTAGCTATACATTACTCATCAAATATCAACCAACCATTTAAAAAAATTATCTAGTTTTATTGGTTGTAGAAGAGAAGAAAGTAAGCACTTATACTTCTGCAACACACATCCTTGTGCAAAACATTAGTAATGTATAACCATTATTGTTGTATACCATGATATTTAAGGTCTTTTTTATGAGGTAATGGGAATAATAAGCATATTTCATTCTATTTAATGATTTTTTTGGGGTATGACATATCTTTTGTGCAGGTGAGACATTGACATTGTGACATTGACAAAAAAGAGATTAATTATTTAAAAAAAAAAGATTAGTATTTAATAAGTAATCTAGTAAAACAGTCCTTTACTGTTAATTTTTTTTCAGAAAAATGAGATAATCTTAATTTATTTTTATAAATTTTTACAATGCTGATAATTGAAATTGCTTGTAATTACTTTTAGGAAATGAAAAAAATAAATAAAGGAAATATTCAAATTGAGTGAGGTGTGAATTATCCTCACAATGATTTCCCCAGTTTATTATTGATATAGTACACATTTTATTTTATTCTGCTTACCACTGTTTCTTATAAAAATAAAGTACACTTGTTATAAAACAAAATGATTCATGTAATATCATTTTCTTAATAAAATAAATGCCTTTTTGTAATTTCAAAGTTTATTATTTATTTGATGTTTTTAATGTAAATATGTATTTATTGTGATGTATTGTGTATGTATTGTGATGTATTTATTTGATGGTTTTATAAGTAAACCAAATAACATTTCATATTTCAGGATTGCAATTTTGTTTTTCACTTTCATGCACTTAGAAGTGATCATGTGCTGTGGTATACTCAATTAGCCAGGAGGAATATTTAACACTAGCACAGCAGATCAAAAAGTAACAAGATAAAACTGAATTCAATTGTGGACAGCTTATGAAAATTAAGATATAAAAAGTTTAAGGCTAGAACATCACTGCTTTCAAAAAGTGTAGAGGAATAAGAAGCTTGGGTTGTTTCACTCACTAGTACATGACAGGGGGTTACGGATAATTAAAACATATTGGTTGTACATGAGATACTCAGTTGTTGTGCAATGTTAGTTTCAACTTTTCTTATGGCTTTCTCTTTGGATCTAATTGAAATTGAAATTTGGTTTGGGATTAAATTTAAATTCTTAGTTAAATCAAAATTGGACCTTGTATTTTCATTTTATTCTTTCTTACATATATATTTTTTTAATTTTCAGGTAACTATTTTGCATGTTCCATTAATTAAACCTCACTAATAAATAGTAAGATAAAATACCAATCAATTAATATAGAAATTATTACTTTTCATCAAATGAAATCAAATCCTTTATTCTTTCATTTTTACAAAAGCTTACAGTTAATAACACCAAAGGTTACATTTTCTTAACTTCTAGTGACATAATTTTTCACTTAACAAGATATTAATCCTAATACTAATTATGATGATACTCTAAATTTAACTATCCTAGTCTAATCTAACATATTAATATTGCTTGCAAAGAAAATAATTTATTATCAATTACTTAATTTATTTGAGTTATAATAGGAAAAATACTGTTTCATAAAAGTTAAAACATATAGTGTACAAATTAGAACATAGAGTAAAAGAGCGAGTTTTGTAGAAAATGAAAGATTAGGTGTCCACAAGGGTCGTCCTGTTTTGTGCCACCATCCATTTTATGTTAAATTTTTTTAGTTAAGAGTAAGGGACGAAAAAGGAAGCATTATCATTTTATAAAAAAAGATGTGTTTGGTTTTAATTTACTTTTCTTATCTGCATCTTATCTTATGTAACTTGTCTTATCTGCAGTTGAACAGAGAAGATCTATTGTTGTCAATTATTTATGTACACTAATACTACACTAACATTACTTTCAGCTAGTACTGCACATATTATTTCTATATATAAAAACCTATTTCTATATTTAAGACCAATAATACAAAGCATTACGATTTAATTATATACATAAAATCAAAAATCAAGTAATTACATAAAACATACTTTCAGCGTCATCAATACTAGTTAGCCATCGTCTTAATAGCTTTAAGAAAA
>JAAAKQ030131726.1:0-31653 GCA_010016005.3 Zanna intricata | reverse complement strand
TCTATAAATGCCATGTATGTTGGTTTGTTTTTCTTTATTCTTCCTTCTACTATTAATCTGAATGCTAAAATTGCTTCTCTTGTTCTATACTTTTCCTGAAACCAAAATGGTCTTCTCCTAATACTTCTTCCATTCTCTTAATTCTTTTGTACAGAATTCTAGTAAGATTTTTGACACGAGTAGTTAAGCTAATTGTTCTGCATTCTTCACATTTACCTGCTCCTTCTTTCTTTAGAATCATGACAATAACATTCTTTTTGAAGTCTCATGTAACTTCCCCTTTTTCATAAATATTACACACTGTTTGTACAATCTGTCTATCGTTTCTTTGCCTGTACTGCGCAGTAATTCTGCTGGTCTATCCCAGGAGCCTTTCTGCCATTCAGATCTTTTAACGCTCTATTAAATTCAGATCTCAGTATTGTATCCCCTTTTTCATCCCCTTCAACCCTTTTCATCCTTTTCAGCCCTTTTCATCTTCTTCAACTTTTAATTCACTTCGTCTGTATAATTCTTGATTATATTCCACCCACTATCGACCTTTTCTTTCATATTATAAATTGGTATACCATCTTTATTTACCAGATTATTGGCTTTTAATTTATGTAACACAAAATTCTCTTTACTTTCCCTTTTGCTCCGTCTATTTTACTAATGATCATTTCTCTTTCTACTTCTGAACCCTTTTCTTTAATCCACTCTTCTTTAGCTAATTTGCACTTCCTGTTTATGGTATTTCTGAACTGTTGATAGTTCCGTTTACCTTCTTCATCACTAGCATTCTTATACTTTCTACATTCATCCAAGGTTTCCTACAGTTTTCCTTGTTCCACCTAAGTTCACTTCTGCTGATTTAAGAATTTCCTTTTTTAAATTCTCCCATTCTTCTTCTATATTTTCTACCTTATCATTTTTACTCAGACCTCTTGCAATGCCTCCTCAAAATTCTTTTTTACCTCCTCTTTCTCAAGCTTCTCTAAATTTCTTTTCATCAAGTTTTTAAACCCCAATCTACAATTCATTATCACTAAATTATGGTCGCTATCAATGTCTGCTACAGGATATGCTTTGGAATAAAGGAGTTGATTTCTAAATCTTTATTTAACCATGATGTACTCTATCTGCTACCTTGCAGTTTCATAAGGTTTTTTCATGTGTACATTCTTCTATTATGATTTTTAGAATGGTTGTTATCAATTACTAAATTATACTTTGTGCAAATCTCAATAAGTCAATCGCCTCTTCCATTCCTTTTGCCAAGCCCGTATTCACTCACAATATTTCCTTCCTTGCCTTTTCCGATGCTTGTATTCCAGTCTCTAACTATTATTAAATTTTCATCCCCTTTTACATGTTTTGTCAATTTCTTTCTATACTCTCCATCTCATCATGGGCACTTGTAGGCATATAGACGTTAACAATCGTTGTCGACTTAGGTTTTGATGTTATCCTTATTACAATGACTCTATCGCTAAGCTGTTTGAAATACTCTACTCTCATCCTTATCTTCTTGTTCATTATGAAACCTACTCTTGTCTGCTCTTTATTTGCTACTGAGTTAATTATTCTAAAATCATCTGACCAAAAGTCGTTTTCCTCTTCTCTTTGAACTTCGCTAATTCCAATTACATCTATATTTAACCTATCCATTTCCCTCTCTAAATTTTCTAACCTAACAACTTTTTTTCTAACATTCTACGCTCAGATTCATAGAATGTTATTTTTTAATTTTCTGGTGACCCTTCCTTAGTAGTCCCCACCCGTAGATCCAAACAGGGGACTAGTTTACCTCCAGAATTTTTTACCAAGAAAGGTGTCTCTGTCTTTGTTTTTGAAAATGCAGAGAGCTAGTTTCTTAGAAAAAATACAGCTGTATTTTTCCATTACTTTCAGCTGCACAGAAATCAAAAGATTGAGTGATGTTGCTATGGCCGTTTATGTCCTCCTGACATACGCCCTTTGGCTGATGAGATGCCGAAAGGTGGTTCTAGTCTCCCCTGGGAAACGGCGGGGGATGTATAGTCTGTAGGAGGTGGGAGCAACGCTGTTTCATGGTCGCTACAGCTCCATGTCCAGTGCCCACTTAGCTATATGCTAGGTCAGGACGGCTAGCGTTCTGGCTTCAAGCCCAACACACCCTGCCAAGACCCTGCCGGGTGTGCATCAGCGCATTCCTTCCTCATCGTTTAAAAAAGTAGACCTATGCCCTTAACAACTACTGAAAGAGCTGCTGCCCTCTTTCAGAAATCATTCCTTAGCCTGATTCTCAACAGATAACTCTCTGACATGGTTGCACCTTCGGTCCAGCTACTCTGAATCACTGAGCATGCAAGCCCCCTCATCATCAGCAAGGTCTCATGATTCGTAGAGGGAAGAATAGTGGAGGGAGGAAGAAATAGTATTTAAAATTATTTTCTCTACAACTGTAACTTTCAAATAATTTTTAAAACTATTCTGTATTTTATAAAGAATAAACAACATACTTTACTGGTGGGGGAGGATATCTTTAGAAAGAAACAAGAAGACACTTGTTTTAGTACAGTTTTCTGAATTTTTATACTTTGAATTGTTTATTATTAATATGCTTAAAATTCAACATTAATTCCACATAATCTAAAGTAAACAGTTTAAAATACACTATATTTTTAGTTGAAATATCAAGAACATGTAATACTAAAAGAATATTCATGATGAGCTGCATCAATAATTTCAAAAATTCAACTTCTTAATAGTTGAAATATTTTAGGGGGAAAGTTGTAAACCTATAAATGAAAATTGCAGAATCACTGCTGGTGTTTGTATTAAGAATCTTGTTGTTTACGAGTGTGATGTAGTTAAAATTGTATTTGTTAATTTATACTGTTGTTTTTATGTGATTTTCTGCACTTGAATTTTTTGAGTTCCTCAAATGCATTTAGTTTACATTACTTATTGCAATATGTTTGAGCAATTGAAAATATAAAAGACATGAAAACAACACTATGAAATAACTAATAATAAGACAATAAAAATCACACACACATACATACACTTTTTTAAACATACTATAAATAACAAATATATTTCAAAATCTAATTTAAATACCATTGCTTCATCTAATGATAACAACAACATTCAGCACTCACAACAGCAGTCTCTGAAGAAGTTTAGCTTAAAAACATAAGCTAACTCAATAAAAGAATTAAAATTTGTACAACTTTCACTTTAACATGGAGTATACTCAAGTCAAGATTGAAATACCTACAAATTTCTTAAAACTTGGCACATGGATATCAACAATAAAACTAGCAATTTTGCAGAAAGTAAATATCATTTAATAACTACCAAAAAGTATTTACAAAAAAAAAATTATTTCAATCAAGGCAAAAATATGACATCATTGCACAGTAGCAAGAGCAAAAGTATTTTACACAATAGAATGCCATTGGACATATTCAAAGGATTAAGAATGTAGAGAAGACAATACTAAGAATACTTCTTGGAACAAAAAAGTGAATGAAAAGGGACAGTACAGACTGAGACCACAAAAAAACTGTACAAAATAGAAAGAATGAACAAAACAGAAGATGAATGGAGAAAAAGAAGGTTCAACTACTTCAGACACTTATACTGACTGACTGGATCAAGACTAACTAAAACTATTTTTAATACTGTAACAAAAAACATACATAAAAATTAGTAAAGAATAATTAAGGATGTTATAAGGATAGATATTAAACAAACAATTCTAGGAAGAAGAAGGAAAAGAATCAGTCAAAACATTTTAAGGTTTTCTGGATAGTAACGGAAGAGTGGACTACAAAGACGACTGAAGGGAAGCAGTAAGAGTTAGAATGAAGAGGTATTGGGAGGAGAGCATCAGGAAGAAAAATGAGAAGAAAGAAATCTAAATAATGATTTTTATAAATGGTCCATAAATGGCCTGAACAATAAAAATTTTTAAACAAATTTTAATAGAAAGCTATGTACATCCAAATTTAATATGTATATAACTTCTCCGATTGAAAAATCTTCCATCAGATGGCAACTTACAAGAAGAGAAGATGTTATTAAAGTAAAATCAGTTGTAAGTAATGAGTAAAAAGTAATTTTTGTAACTTTATCATGTGACTACTAATATCTAAACATAACTCAAGTTATGATTTGCCTGTCGGAAATAGTAGCTAAAAATAATTGTGGAAAACATTTAAATGTATGACTATATACTAAAATGGCATCGTAATAGTTAAGTGTAAGATTTAATGACAATATATCTTTATGACATGTAAAAATAAAAATCTCTAATTACCAATTTCTGTTTAAACTGCACGAAGGAAGAAAAATTGTTCAGATTTTACACAGCGACAATTCCCCGAAATAAAAATAAACAGACTTAAAATCTGCATAACGTAATTCTAACTTTGGAAAACTTCTAAGAACATTATTTAAACAATCAGATTCCTAATCTTTAAAACATATTACCAAAGTCTTAACCTAACCAAAACAATATTCACACGGTTGACAGCTGATATATATAATAAAGATTTCATGTATTGCCAACTAATAAAATCAGTATCAACATAAATGTTTAACTTTTGGTTTATAAAATTATAATTTAGTAGACCATCATCGAAGTAAAGTTTTGATTACTGGAATTTAAACCCGTGATTTAAATAAGTAGACAATAATTCTTGTTCGTGATTCTTTCCAGATTTACGACATGCATAATTAAGATAATAAATCTCTTTAAAGCGCCCAACCGTTTTATATGATAATAACACACGTATGACATTTCATCTAATTATTATACCAATATGTACTAATTAATTATCATACAATATGAACAACTACTTACTATTAACGCTTAGTTAGTTTGTAATCCTGCACTGGTTGATTGATGCAGAAAATATGTACATTCGAATTTGAAACTTTTATAGTAGTAAAACCGACTGTCAAATTTTGAAAAAAGACAAATCATTTTTTAGAATATTTTACTTTTCATATGCAATCATAAAATGTTTATTTTTTTTTTTTTTTAAGTAAAGTTATGCTGAGAATGAAAAACGTCCCATTTCAGCATTCTGCAGCTTAAATGTTATTGCTTGTTACCAAAAACCAATTTAACAATCAACTTAAATGTTTATACAAGCTAGCCTATTCTATTTTTTTTATCATCTGCTTATTTTTCGCTGGATACCTTAACCATTTTTGCTTTGATATTCGATTTTTAAAACCATAATATCTGAGATCCATGCAATGTGTGAAAAAAAGACAAGGTTCGTTAACTTTATTGGTATTTTAAATTGAAAAATATGATATTTGATAAAGCTTATTACTAAACTTGTACTTTTTTTTTGTTTTGTTTAATCTCCGGAACCGCAATTAAGTATATCTTCAGAGGGATGAGATGAATGAATTGTAGCGTGTGTGAAAAATGCCATACCTGACCGGGATTCGAACTCGGGACCTCCGGATGAAAGGCCGAGACCATACCACTCCCGTCACGGAGGCCGGCACTTAACGTGTAAATAATTATTATCGGTTAAGAATGCTTTAGTGAGGTGACTGATCGCTTCAGTTAGTAATTATTTTCCGTTTTCTGACAGCCGATCGGTACTACGTTGTCCAGCTAAACTGCACGTATTATAAAACAATTGTAGAACAAACCTGGTATCTATTTCATTAAATGACGGCATTTGCGTTTTTGTTGGGAATAATATACACATCTCTGTATGGGATGGAACACAGCCTCATGGCCTGTCATTACTGCCGCCACCCCGCCTGATTTATTTACAATATCCATTCCTCAGAACTCATTCATGGTGGTTAAAGACTTCATTCATTATTGCCATTATTTTCATAAAAACGTAATTTTTATTTGCTAAAATGAATTTTTTGTAACTGACTGGTCAAATTCACAATAACGAAACAGTTATTCAATTCTAACTAAATAAAGATGTTTTGCACAATCCACACTTGTGCTGATGGATACAAAATGAAATTATATAATGGAGGTAAATAGAATTAGGTTTGTTCCAGAAAAGACTATCATGTGTCTAAAGAGATACATGACAGTCTCATTGAGACATAGAACATGGTTCATGAAATCACGATTAGATTTTCGCACTATAGTGTTATTCATTAATTGCTGGAGAAAAGAATACACTTTAGTCAAATTCTGCTGAGAAGTGTTTGTAAAGAACCACAAAACATGCGTCGATTGATGCAGTCAAAAATCAGAACAAATAACTTTGGTGTGCAGCCGATCAATTCGTACTTGGTTGAATAAACGTGACGGCAGCAATAACACAATGCAGATTTATTTGAAATAAAATCGTCAATGTATTGCGGAATTTATTCCGCCCAAATAAATTATCCTTCATATTTTGATTTATTCTACATTATTATTATTTTTCTGAATAACAGACCTTTTTAGTTCGTTGTTTTGTTATTTTATTATATCTCTCATATATAAATGTATTTTTGTATACTGTAAACTGTTTAAATAAACATTAAAAATATTCATTTGTAAAAAAATATAACGTAAGAAAATTAAGGAAAGTGATAACATTGTAATCAGTCGAATAATAAATAGTTTTTTCTCTAATAATAATCTGATGTCGCCGAGTCGTATCTATAATACTACTGTTATTAGTACAAGATTAGTGGTTAAAATTGTTAAGACTAGTGATCAAGCTAATATCTTTAGTCAGTGGGACTGAATTCTGGTTTTCATTATTTATCTACCTGTGAATAAATCCTAACAATTACTTCAAATTCCGTTTTATATGTAATTACTGTTTATTATTATTGTGATTATCAAGGTTAATATTTGTGTTTTTTTTTAATCGTTATTTAATATTATTGTTCACTATTGCCAATATTCTAATTATTATCGAGAGTTGTTTATTATCATCGCTTATTATTGATTTGTCTTTTTTCAATTGTTCTTCAAATAATAAACTGCAATTATTCAAACATTTCCAACTACCAATCTCTCAATATCTTGATTCAGCCGCGAACATGCAACAATATCCTTATTGTAAACTACCGTAAGGTATTACTTACTTCAGAGGATGATGTGTATGAATGTGAATGAAGTGTAGTCTTGTACAATCTCAGGTCGACCACTCCTGAGAGTTTACAAGTTGGTTTAATTGAAACCCAATCACCAAACAACACCGGTATCCACGATCTAGTATTCAAATCCATATAAAAATAACTATCTCATGTTATTTATAAATTGTCGCAAAACATCATTTTGTTTACATGTTAATTTTTTATATTTTATTATTGTTCTTTCAAACTTTATAATATAATAAATTTAATTCTTGTAGTTCTATACTGTTTATTGCATATTTTTCTAGGAGCTGACTTTTCAACTTGCTGAAAAAAAAAAATATGAACTTTGTGACTTACTGATGGGGTGTCTGGTTCTTTGTAACAGAAAAATGGTTTTGAACTTCCCTTTTCCATTTTATTATTACATTTTTATAATATTTAAATCCAAACCATAATAATATTATTTAAATCCAAACCATTATAGGATATAAACTATTTGGTTGTCATTTAAATTACAATAATAATCCATAGTTTGTGTAGAAGAGCTAAAGAGTTATTAGTAACATTTATAAAATATATTTATGGCCAATTATAATTTTGTTAAATTTATTATTTAAAAGATTATTATTTAATTTAACAATAACAGTCTGAATGTTGTATGTCTACACTACCATTCTAAGATAGTAACCAATCTCTATTAACTTTCAAAAAGGGTAATATTGAATATTTGAAATACAAAATATTGAAATATTTTCAATATTATTAGATTATTATAATTTACTGCAAAACAGTAATAAAATTATTCCAGTTGAGATTGTGTTGAGTTATTTAATTTTATTCAGGAGAAAATGAAAATTGTTTTTTAATGTAGAGTGACACTTCTAAAATTTTAGCCATAACTTGATTATTTAGACATAGATTTGAATAAATAAGCTGTCATTTTCCTTATCATAAAACCCGTAACATTTTTTTTGTTATAACATAACATTTAAATAAACCAGCAGTTACAAAGATATTAATAATTACAAAGTTAACATTGTAGCCATTTTAAAGTGGAATGAAAGGTCAGGTACATTATTTTTATGCAAGTAACCCTCCAGTTACCCTAGCAGTACACAAAATTTCAGTTTGATTTTGATATGATTAACCATTCTTGAGAAATAAATTTTTATGTTACAAAAATACAATATATAGTGGATAGCCAATAAACTGAACATGAAGTGTATGTCTATAAAAGGTTTTTTCTTTATTTTGATGCGAGGATCATCCCCTAAATTTTTGTAAAGGTTTTTATAAACACTCGGTATATAAAGTAAAAACTGCAAAAATATTAAAGCTGTCATTGGAGGTTCAAAGCCCTCATGAAAAACGTTAATGGGAAACACTTAATAAAAATAAAGTTAGTTACATTTGTCCTAATTATTCAATAACATTGGGACGTAGTTAAAACAGATTTGCACAACTGCTTGTACAATTTTTCTTATCTCTATATGACATGCATACAATTATCTTCAATTTGTTTAAGTATTCATTTATGTATAATTTAGGTACTTGTGGTTTACATAAATAAATAACTGAAATTTATAACTTTCTTTCTTATTTATTTTAAATAAAATTTGGATCTAATGACTTACATTATTAATTAAAAAATTAGTAATAATGAATATCATTTTGGTACAGTTTTGGGTTAATATAAACGAAATAATTTGAGTGATGCTTGACAACAGTGCTGCCATGGTCAATGAAAAATTCCTTATGCCTTTGAATACAAGAAAGTTTTTCTCCTCTCTCAGTCACCTCACCGAAGTAATAGATTCTAATCAACTGATAACGTATACGTTTAGTACTAATTTTATTAAATATTATACTCATTAATTTAAAATAACTTTTTATTAGAAACAGCAAAGGTTGTTGGTAAGGAACCTTGTTCTGTATTTGAAAAATATTATGGTTTTACAAATCACCTAATGATTCAAAAGTAGTTAAAGGTACAGAGCTGAAATCTTGTAAATGATAAGGAAAATAGAATGGCTAGTTTGTTTAAAAATGTCAAACAGATTGGCCCAGAGGTTTTATAGTAACCAACTATGAGAGTCAAGCTAAAAAAAAAACATATGGTACCTATTTTCACTTTCCTTGAAATAATTTATCTCTAATTCAAAAGTATTAGTTTTATGTTAACATATGTAAAATAAAATTCTAAATATGACAACAATTTTTTCAATTTCTATGAACTATTCAACTTTTGGCAAATCTCAGAAGATGGTTTTATATCTATAGTCTTAAACTCCAGTGCACAACTTTCTGTGCCAATTACTATTGGCACAAAAAATGAATAAAAGCTATTGCTTTTATTCACTGTTTTCCTACAACAGTCCTTATGTTTTTGTTTTACATAATTGAAATATATTAAAATATACTTTTACATTATGTTTTGATCATTTTAGTTTATAGAATTTAGGGTTCTGATGAGGAGGCTGGTAAGAAACTAAGCCCAAGGTAGCACATTTATTTTTGTAGCAACCAGATAGGAACACCTGCAGATAAGGACTATTAATCACTGGACTGGCAGCCAGGAAACAGCACAAAATACTTACCTATCTAGCAAACCCAATAATACTTTCAATAATAATAAAGGTAAATTAGTGCCAATATATATATATATAAAGATAACCATTTGTTGTTGTTTGGTTTATATATATATATATATATATAAACCAATTGCATTCATATACTGCCTCCATAAAACAGGGAATTCTTAAAGAAATTACTCATTCATTCACCTCTAAGTTGTGCCATATGTGTATCTTAGCAGATGATACATCTACATAAGATAACCCTACAGAAAGTTAAGTACTGTCACAATAGGGTTATCTATGTAGGCCGCCAGGCTGGTCTAGTGGTTAGCATGACATCGCAAATCAGCTGATTTCGAAGTCGAGAGTTCTAAGGTTCAAATCCTGGTAAAAACAGTTATTTTTATACAGATTTGAATACTAGATAGTCGATACCAGTGTTCTTTGGTGGTTGGGTTTCAATTAATCACACTTCTCAGGAATGGTCGACATGAGATTGTACAAGATTACACTTCATTCACATCATCCTCATTCATACTCTGAAGTAATACCTTACGGTAATTCCGGAGACTAAACAGATAAAGAGAGAGGGTTACCTATGTATAACTGGGATGACATCTGGGGGAGAACGTAAAATTTGAATACTCTTTTTTTAATTGTATTAATAAGAATAAATACATCAATATTTTATTATAGCAATAATATCATAAATGAAAATCTTCACCATAAATACAGATAGATTGCCAGTTAAAATATAGGTCATCAGTTAAGTATGCCAGTGACTTATTCAGTAACGTTACATTGGGTGCATTTGTTTTAAAAGTATTCTTGGACTAAATGATTTCAAATTAAACAGATGAGTTTTATATGGTCACAAACTGCATGTAGTATTGTTTTGAGGAGTTTCTCATCACATTTTTTGTTTATGCTTATTTTTATTAAATTGTCCAACATTTTTAATACCTGGGAAACTTTTTGTAAAGATATTAAAATAAAAATTAAAAAAAGAAAATCACTCTTTCCTTTTTAAAACATTTCAGTTATATTGACTGTCATAAATTTTTAATTGACTACTTTCAAGAAAGTTACATTTTTACTGATCCCAAGAATAATTTTAATACCTAATTGCATTACAGAACACACCTGCCAGATTATCCTCATATTGGGTTTGAATAACATACTAATCTGTATTTATTTTAATTTTATACGAGTAAAATATTTTACTACAAAATTTTTTTCTTTATAATTATAAGAAAACACAATTTAACATGTGTTCAGTTACATTTACAATTTTTTGTATTAATTTTTTATATAATTGTTATACTGTTCTAAAAATTTCCTCTTAAATGATCTAGTGTTTTTTTTCCGGATCAAATTCAACTGCAATTAATATATTTAATTTTATAAAAACTACGATATATATTATCTGTATTGTATTGTTTTCTCATTTTACAGTGTTAATTTTATGAGGTTTTTAACATATAAACCACGATATATTAATTTGTGTTCAGAGAATCTACATTTTTGTTATAATTTTTTATTGGTTTATATTTCATATGATTTTTTTTACTTCAGTTTTTCTTTTTTGTATATACTAAAATATAATTTATCAATATATCCTTTAATATTAGATATTTGTTAACTTTAATGTGATCTACTTCTATGTTAAATTTAATTTTTCTTGATGTTTATATATTTATATTAACTAAACGATGAAATCTCTATAAACAGGTCTCTATATAATAGAGTTGAAAAAGTCTTAGTAATGACTGTATTAAAATTCTGTTATCAAATAAAGTATTTGGCACATTTGTTATTAGGCAATTATTGAACTACCTTTCTAATATTTGAATGTTAGGTCCACTTTTTGCACTAGGTTTTAGAATATATTTCATCTGTTTCATTATCCTTAACACACAACAATTAACTGGCTGATTTTGAACTGATGGAAATGTTTGGCAAGTCATTAGCCTGTGACAAATTTAAACACAACTATAGACACACTTTCTTTGAAGGCTTGGAATATTTTATGGGATAAAAAAGATCTTTCCACTTGAATTCTCCATAAAGATCTGTAGCATTATTTCCAGCATATCAGCAGAATGAGTAAAACGCCTCCTTTGTGTATTTCTGAAGTTGAACAAGGGTTGTCCGTTTTAACATGGAAATGAAATGTTTGACCGCATTGAGAAATTAAAGGATTTAAAAAAATGTAAGTGTATGTGAAAAATAAAAATGTCTTCTAAAAACATTATCTATAATACTAACAAAACTAAAGCAGAAGGATAAAGAAATAGTTTATATATAAAATCATACCTACTAAATACATACCACTGCCTTATTTTATTAAATAGTACAGTTTATTAATTATTTATTCATTTGTCATATCTCATGTCCAGCACAACGAGCACCCATAACCGTGGATTTATTTATATGGGTATATAAAGCCCAAAAACAAACATTTCTATTTGTAAAAAATAAATTTCTGTTTGTGTATGTTAAATTATATTTATCAGGTAAAACTTTCATGATGTCAGCTTAAATTATAACTAACATACCAGGTATGGTATCTGGTTCAGTAGTTACGTTAAAGAATAACTCTTCCATTAACTGCAAAATTTTTTAACAAACACTGGTAATATTTTATGAACAAGATTATAAAAAGATAAAGAAATACAACAATAGAATATAAGTAAAATATACACATTCAAGATAATTAATATTTCAGAAATATATTTTAATGATTATTATAATAATATAATGTAAGATTTGTACACTTTATACACACTTTACAATATACGTATTAACATGAGACATAAATAAATATAATTTGCACATAAAAGTAAGTAATTAATTATCCTTTACTGATTAAGATTTCTATGTATGTTTTTCTCATAAAATTTAAGTCTGGAAGTAAAGAAATAATATTTTCAGCTTCACTACTTAGAATATTTAAATTTTCAACAGTATTTGAAGAACGACAGTTTTCATTACGCTTTTCAAAATCATTTCCAGTTTTATCACCAACAGCTGAAAAAAATTCAAAAAAATTAAACAACTATTTACAACTTAACTAAAAATGTTAAATTTTTTGTTACTTTTATTATACTAAAAATATATCATTTTAATTTTTGTTATTAATATTGGTGATAGAATTAATATCACTATCAGCGCCCATGAAGTAGTAAAATAAGTACTATTCAGAGCTGTAAAGTACACTTCCCATAGCTGCAAAAAACTACTAAAAATTTTTAATTAACAAAATTCATAGTTTATGTCTTATAAATTTTAGTGTAAAAATAGTGAAAAAGCATTCAGAAGTCTATGCTAATATCAATAAAAAAAAATATCTAAATGCTTGTATAAAGGAAAAAACCACCAAATTGTTATTGAATTTCAACATTATCAGCAACATCTTGTCCTGTTTGTTTGCTCCCTTACACCACTGTTGTCTCCATCAATTTCTCCCAAAACTATTCTTTTCATCCACTTGTGGTTTCCAAGCTTAACCTCATGTATAAACTTCAGTCTTCTTCTTCATTATTATCAAGCAACTTCATCATTATCAGACGTCTTTTAAGAATATCCAAGTTGTATATAAGATGATATAATATGTATATGTAAAACCCCAACGCCCAATGTTCAAAGTAAAAAAGGCACCAACCAAAAGAATAAACACAAATAAAACATAAACTAAAAAAAAATTAATTTTTTTATTACGTTCTTTGATCCTATTTTGTTTTTTTTAAATAACTCATTTGTTTATATAGCTGGCTTTTTTATTTCTAGTCACTCAATATTGTAATTACAGCACTTAATTCAATATTGTAATATTTTCAATATTAATAAATTATAACATTATAATCAATTACATGATAATATTAAAAAAATTATTCCAGTTGAGATTGTGTCAAGTTATTTAATTTTATTCAGGAGGAAATGAAAATTGGTTTTTTAATCTAGTGACTAACTTTAAGAATGTTTGCCATTTGAATAAATAGTGTCATTTTCTTTGTCATAGAACACTAAAATTTTTTTAATAAAATATAAAATTTAAATCAACTAGCATTTGAAAAAATATTAAAAATTAAAACATTTTACATGGCTGCCATTTTGAAATGGGTTGAGAGAATAGGTTCATTATTTTTATATGTACAAGTAAACCTCTAGGTACCCTAGCAGCAAATTTCAGCTCAATAAGATTAACTATTCCTGAGAAATAAATTTTTATGTTAAAAATACAAAATGGCAGATAGTCGGTAAATTAACTGTTTCTGGAAATATATATTGATATAATTTTTTCTTCATTTCTTCAATGTGGGGAACCAATACTTAAAACTATTTTTTATAAACACCTGTGTGTACATATATATATATATATATATATATATATGTGTGTGTGTATATATATACACACACACACAAAAACATTAAATTTAATAATATTTAAATAACTATGTCTTTCCCTAAAATAAATTATTATTTGGAGAAAAACACAATTAGATTGTTCCATATTTATTAAAACTGCTCAAACTGATATACTCAGAACATGTACTCAATTCCACTGTAGGAAAAAATGACATAATACATTAAAGTAACATGGAAGCATAAAAAAGTCATGGATTACAAACAAATACATAAAAAATTTTTACATCATATTATTAACCAGAACTGAAGTTCAGAGTATCAGAATACTAAGCAAAAATATAAATTGAGCATAAATAAATCAGACCAATGTTGACATAGAATTTGAAAATCAATGTAATAAATTGGAGACAAATTTTGGCAAGTTTAACCACATATTTAAAAATCTGACATATTTTAATTATGATTATCCTGAATAGGGTAGCTAGAATACTAGGAAAATAAAGATCAGGATGCTGTTTACAGAAGAGTATATCCAAATCTAGAATGGGAGACTGCAACAGACAGTCCATGTAACAAACAGGGAACAAAATGAAATTAGAGGAAGAGAAAGACCAGATCAAAAAAGACTAGAAATTGTAGGAATAAGTGTGATGATAGAATTCCCTCTGTAGAAATAAAAAGAAAAGTATGAGTAAAACTTCTGGATGAGGTAGAAGCAGCAGATTATCAGAGAGGAATAAAATTTGGGAAAGTAGGAAATGAACATTTTTAAATATTTATATAACTTTCATGTTCTTATGTCCTAATTTTAATTATTCACTTATGTGTGTGTGTGTATTATATATATATATATATATAATACATCATCATTATATACATTATATATATATAATAATATATATATATATATATATATACATGGACAATGGATCCTTGAACAATATAAAAATTGTACCTCTAATTAACCGTAACAAAATACTGATGTTGCAAATATATTTAATAACAAGTTATTGTATTGAATGCATCAGTTTATATAAAAAATAAACGTTTTAAGGAAAAAAACTAATGTATTTCTACATTATTATACATTTTACTATATTTTCATTATATAACAATTAGGTATATCAGTGTAGTTAGAAGATAACATCATATATTACTGCATCAATAATTTCTAAAAATAATTAAATCAGCTGTTTAACTTCTCCAACCAACCATACTATAATCCAACTGCAGCCATTAATAAACAGTATAAAATTGTATTAAGCAACCAAATAACTTCTTAATTTATTTTTTAGTTGAGATTCAGTTGGTTGGTTTGATGCCTTTCTATATTTCTTTCTGTTCTCCGCTAATCATTTAACTTCAACATATTTGCTACATCCTACATTCCTAATAATCTGTTTTATACATTCTAAACTTTGTTACCTCTACAATTTTTTTCTTCTTCTACATTCTCTCCAGATTAGCGCCTATATGGCCCACTAATCTGTCTCTTCATAAGACCAACACAAATTTCTCTACTCCCTATTTATTGTAAGATCTCTTAATGTAAGTATTACTGATCCACCTAATTCTCCAAAAGACAACTTTTAAAATCGTGTTACACCATTCTTTCTGTTTTTCTTATTGTTTATGTTTCACTACCACAAAGTGCTGCATTTCACACAAAAATTCTCAATAATTTCTTCCTAATTCTAGTTTAAGACAATGAATGTTAAGACAATGGTTTTTTATGTTAAAATGTAACAGTATAAACCTCAAAAAAGCAGGCCTATAACAATTTACTTTGCACATGTGCCAGAACTTATCATCATAACTCTAACAAATCAATTCTTTGCAAGCTATTTACAGCAGTATAAAGATATAAGTAGTTTTCTTTTTAATCATTCATCATTCTTTTTTCAAACTATAAAAAGCCCCAATTTTTACATTACCAATTAAATCTTCAGCAAACTATTAAAATGCATTATGAGTTCAATATCTGTTAACTTAGCACATTCATTCTTTTAGTTCATCAAAATAATTAAAAAACAAAAAAAAAAAATACTTTTACTTTGGAAATATTACTTATTATGGAAAGTTATTGAAAATATTCATAAATTTTCTCTTTTTTGAAGTACTATTTTCAATCAGAATAGTTTGTATTGAATAAATATAAATATTATAATTCTCAAATTCAACAAAATTAAAAAATAAATATATAAAGAAAACATTTCTAAAAGTATATGTTTGGAGCGTCGCTTTATACAGAAATGAAACTTGTACGATCGGCGTACCTGAGAAGAAAAGATTAGAAGCTTTTGAAATGTAATGTTACAGGAGAATGTTAAAAATCAGATGGGTAGATAAAGTGATGAATGAAGAGGTTTTGCGGTAAATCTATGAAAAATGAAGCATTTGGAAAAATATAGTTAAAAGAAGAGACAGACTTATAAGCTACATATTAAGGCATCCTGGAATAGTCACTTTGGAGGGACAGGTAAATAGGAAAAACTGTGCAGGCAGACAATGGCTGGAATATGTAAACCAAATTGTTTAGGGATGGAGGATGTAGAAGGTATACCGAAATGAAATGACTTGCACTAGATAGGGAATCTTGGAGAGGCGCAGTCAAATGACTGAAAACAAAAAAATGAATAAAAAATAAAGAAAAGCTGAATGTTAAGTGGTTTTAAAATGGAAATAGATTTCAAGGACATTATTTGTTCTGAAGGTATAAAATCCATACTAAATAATTTGACCCAGTCTTAATAGTATTATATCGCATAAGATTAGAGGTTTGAATTTGATTAGTAAAAAAAAAAATTTTATATCCAAAATTAAAAAAATTTGATGTAAAAAATTATACTTTCTTCTAAACTAAAACATTTGATGATCTCTTATCTCTAAAAATCAAGATGATAACCAATCACTCCATGATATTTATTCATACAAATAATTATTTGTTCTTTACATACTGATTTAAACACCTACAGTTAAATCATAATATAATTACCTGGACAAATATTTATATTTAATCATAAATATAAGATGAAACTAAAACTTTCATTATTAAATTATAATTACTCACAGAAGCAACAGTTCAACACCTGTTCACTAATTTAATTCTTTCCCTCTAAAAACATAAACACATCAGTGTATATATGTGTGTGTGTGTGTGTGTGTGTGTGCATGTGAATTTTATGAGGAAAACAATGAAATCTAAACAGTAACTTCTACCTGTTTTCTATAAATCAAAATAAAAAGTGAAAAAAAAAATTAACTGCTAAAGAAACACAGCCTTTGCCATATTTTAAAGTAATTTACAGCTTGAATTAAAAATCTTATCTAACATAAAATAGAGTATGTCACATCAAAACTGAGTAATGTTTAAGACAAATCAATACATATTTATACCTATGACCAATTTTGAGATAAAACTTGCAAAAACTAAGCATATATGAAATAATTATCACCATTTTATATTTCATTTTTTGGTAATTTTACACATGTTAAATTCAGTTTTGACATGACCACAGATCAAAGAAAATCTGGATTATACAGACATTATCTTTATTTTTCAGATTTTATTTATAGTTAGAAATTGAATTTTTAAACTTTTATAATTTTAATTTTTTTAAATATTTTTTGTCCATTCGTCCATTATCAAATGAAAGCTCCTACAGCATTGTAAATATGATGAAACCAAATGAGCTAAGGGTGGCTTTGCTACTGTTATGCAAGTTCAAACGTTTATAGACACGTTTAAATGTGATCTATTTTGATTAGAACGATGCCTGTTGTGAAATAATAGTGAACCAGAAAATACATCATTGTGAGTGCTTTGTGTGTCTGAATTGTTGTGTATTACATACTTACAACTTTATTTCTTTTAATTAATTATTAGTTACAAAATGCATAGAGTTTTTTAAATCATTCTAACAATTTTTTTTAGGTATGTTGTGAAGTGATGCTGAAGTCCCAAAGGCAAAACCTTACTTCATTAATAAAAAGGTGTTATGAACTTTATTTTGGGTGCAAAGATGGGGACCAAACAAGGGGCTTGGGCCTCAGATATCTCTTGTTTATTGTGTTCTAGGCTTCTCACTGCATTGAAAAATGGCACATGCCAGATGCTATTTGCTACCCCTATGATTTGGAGGGAACCCAAAGATCACTCTTCTGACTCTTATTTCTGCTTAACAAACAAACATTAAAGGGATTAAATCAAAATAAAAATATACAGTGGCATACTCTAACTTATAATTTCAATGAGGCTAGTTTCACATAGCGAAGAATTGCCCATACCAAAGCCTCCAAAACATGCGATATTAGATGAAGAGAGCTTAGAGTTTGATGGAAGTAAGAATAAAAAGAAACAAATTCTGGTGATACAACTTTTAAACAAAGCAGTTCATTTGAGCCTAATTTACAGACTCAAAAAAATTTTAATGATCTCATACGAGATATAAAGTTATCCAAAAAACAGTCTGAAACAGTTACTTCCCAGCTAAAAGGATGGAATCTTCTTCAAAATAATACAAAGATATTTAATCATCACTCTGAACTTAAAGATTATTTTTCTAAAGAAAATAGCTTAGTGTTTCTTAATGACTTTTCTTCTCTTATGGAGATACTTTGTAATGAACATAACCCAACAGAACTGCACTTGTTCACTGATTCCTCTTAAGTTAGTTTAAAAGCTATTTCTGGATAATGGGAATAAATTCCCATCAGTACCTGTGATTCATTCTGCTAGTATATAAGAAACATTTGAAAACTTTAAATTTATATTGGAAAAGCTTCAATATGCAGATGTATGAATTGAATATTTGTGATGATTTGAAGGTAATTGCACTTATTCTTGGTCTGCAGCTTGGTTACACAGAATACTGTTGTTTTTTGTGTGATCGGGATACTAGGGCAAGAAAAAACAACTTAATTAGAAAAGAATGGCCTAAACACGAATAACTCATTCCTGAACAGAAAAATGTAAAACATAACCCATTGATGATGAAAAGTTTGAGGAAATATTGAATCTACTGGAAAAATCAGCTTGGCAAGCATTCAAAAATATTACCCAGTTTTTTGTGAAATTGAAAGGCAGAAACATCTAAATTTTGGTTTTTAATATGTTCTTAAAGGTACACTTCCTCCACTTGCACCTAGGTTTCTTCCCTGAAAATCTTGGCACAGTGAGCAATGAGCACAGGGAACGCTTTCATCAGGAGATTTCAGCCATGGAAAAGAGGTATCAAGGCAAATAGAATCTTGATATGCTGAGCAATTATTGTTGGTCCAATATGCTCCACAGGTGAAATATATCAGAAGATCATAATTTCTTACCTTCTAGGTGAATGTTTGAATACTGTGTAGTTAATAAAGCAGAAAGTATTATAATGTTTGAAATTATTAATGCCTGTCTCTTAGAAACCTTGCATGGAGAGGAAAAATCAATATCATATTTGAATTCAGGAGAAAAAATACTGTCAGAGTCACATATTGTTCTTCTTGAGACTAAAAAAAAATTTTTTTGTCCCCAGTGCTATTTTGACAAAATTTAAAGTACAACTTGTGCTGTTTGTTTATACTAACTCTAAATACCAATTTATGTACTTTTGAAATAAAACTTGCATAAACTAAGCGTATATGAAATAATTATCACTGTTTTATATTTAATTTTATACATGTTAAGTACAGTTTTGATATGACCCTGACTATTATCTGGAATGTTTATGAAAAAGTAAATGAATGACAAAAGTAATAAATGAATTATTCACTTTCTAATAATGCATTATAAAATTCAAAATCAACATGATATGGTGTGTTAACAGCAATTTTATTTTTCTCAAGATTATTATAACAGATTTCATATGATAAGCCTGGCTCAATCTGGATTAAGTAAAAGTTTGAGATCCAGAATCTAAGAGAGTCTGTTCATACAACTCTACCAGTTGACACAACTTATAAATTAAGTTATGTTTAACTTATAAATTCACACACAGTCTATATTAAAATCAATAATTTTAAAATACCAACAAATAAGATTTAAAATAAACCACAGAAAATGTAAATACACAATAAATTATTTAATATTGTATGATACACATTTATATGAAAAGATATATCAGCGAAACAAAATTAAAGTTCTTTCATATAGAAAAAATAACAATGTACTGACAGATTCATGCACTAATGTTCAGTTACCTCTCTACCAACAAGCACTTTCTAAAGAAAATAACAAATGATACTTCTGCTTAAAAATAAATTAACAAACAAAAATTGATGTGGTTTTAAAAATGTAAAATTTGCATATAAAAGAAAAAAAAAACTTATATTTATGTAGAAATAAATAATAAATTTAACTATATCTATATAAAAAAAAAAAAATCACCCAGTAAGCTAGATTTAATAAGGTAATGTATAAATTTTATATGTATCAATTTTTTTGGCTAAGCAGTAGTTAAAAATTAAAAACCAAACAGATGTTAGTGGTTAGTATCATCAATCTGTTAGTGGTTAGTTTGACCAATCTGCTGTACTGTTATGCAGGTGTCAGTTTCCAGTAAAAACAAAGCAACAATTGAATATATTTAATTTTAGTACTGAAATCATAGACATGCTACACACATATTATAATGAGGTAAATGAGATGGATAAAATTATAAATGAAAACATGCCAGGAAGAATTCAAATCTCTATTTATACTTTGTTTTTTGAGCTAAATTAATAACTTCTGACCAAATGCCTTTCTATAACTAGAACAGTTTCAAGGAAGTATAATAATAAACAAAACTCATGCAAAAAAAATTATATTAATGTATAGTCCAATTGGATAAAAATTCAAGCATCATGATAAATCAGGCATGTACAATGGATACTAAATCTTTTCAAGCATTCTCATAAGAAATATTTTAGAAAATACAAGAACAACCAACACTATTAATAGTTCACTTGCATAAAATTGTACACCTACAAAAAAAAAATGTAAAGTTAAACAAATTTTAAATCATTAAAGTGTTTTTCCGTGTAGTTCTGTACTCAGTCATAGCATTTAAATTTAACCAGTAGATAAGGACAATTATCATTAGTAGATTAAATACAAATTTCTTGAAAACTAATATAGCCAACTGAGTGAATAAAATTAAAAAAAAAAAAAAAAGAGTTTGAATTACTTACAACATATCATGCAACAGAAATTAAAAATTACAATTTTATACAATATTAATTGTACTACTAACAGGAACATTTTCATAAATATAATTCAAATAAATACTTATTAATACAAATAAAAGAAATAATGTTTTTTATTACACTTAATTTTCTATACCAGAAATAATGTAATAAATTATGAACTACATGATTTCAACATCAGAAAGCAAATTTATAAACAATTCTGTTATTTTCACTACCCTTTTTTAACTATTAATTTATACAAGCAAATACATTGCGATTATCTTTTGTAAAAAAAAAATACAGATCATTTAATGTAAAATTTACAAAAATAAATAAAGATTTTTGAAGTCAAGGGTGCTAAGGTTCAAGTCGTTAAAACAGTTGCTTTTTTTATCACATGTCTCAGGAACAGTTGACCTGAGTTAGTTCCAGATTACATGTTTACTGGTACATTTACACTTACATTCCAGCTATATCAGGCTTGGCAAGCCACTAACAGTAATTGCATTTGCCTAACACTGCACACACACACACACACACATGCACGCACACACACACACACACACCTAGAAGTAGTTAAAAAAAATGGTTGGGAAATATATAAATAAAGGTGTTATATCGGTAAATCAATTGATTTTTTTAATGATTTGAGCATGATGACTGGCTTTTACAACATCATCATTTTATAGAATATATTCACTGCAAAGCACAAATTTATTTGTGCTTTTCTTTCTACTGAGAACGAATCTCACAGCAGTTGACCAGTTTCTTTGACTTACTAGATGGATGGATTGATTCAAAAGGACCATCGCATCACACAATAATAGATCATCACCCATATAGGAAAATATTGAAAGAACAAGAACAATATATCATTGCACAGGTGGGGTACCGTAAAATTTATTTGTGATAAGTAGCATGCAAACTCATAGAAAAGAACAAACAATAACAAATGGAATATTGCAAATGCAGCTTATGAAATATTATCACGATGAGGGAGATGACTTGCTTTTCAATATTGTGCCAGAAGATGAAACTCTGGTTCATCATTATGACCCACAAGAAAAATGGTGAGACAAAATTCAAAAAATAACTTTCTGTAAAAAAAAATTCTCTGATTCCAAACACATGTATGTCATTGACTACCTAGAAGTAGGGTTAAATTTTGATTATGTCATTCAAAGAGACATTAAAACACCTTAGGGGACATGTATGACACACACATGTATGACATGTTTGACAATCCACAGACCCAATATTTCTGCAACATGATAATGCCTGCGATGTCATAAACATCGCATGCAACCACCAAGGTTCATGTGAAGTTAAAATTTGAACCTATTCCACACTATACTCACCATATTTGGTGTTGGTGCCCAGTGATTTTCACTACTTTCAATGATTAAAAAGGGATATTAAGGGTATTCATCTAACTACAGATGATGAGCTGAAGGATGCATAGAGGTAGTGAATCAAGGAAAGACCACCAGCATTCTTCATTGATTGAAAGAGAAAACCGGTTTACTATGGGAGAAATATGTAGCTATAAATGCTAACTACATGAAAAAATAAACACAAATGTTTGTAGGATATAAAATGCACTTTATTCTATAATTGTTTCATTTGACTTATTTCTTCTTTTCATTTGCAAGTTATTGCCAGCACATGCAACTCCCTCTGGAGAGGGCAGCATACTGCTTCCTTCAAACACTAGGGCCCCGAAAGGTGTATTCCTGTTAGGCTAGAAGCCGCTAGCAACAAAAGGACTAGAGGGGACACAGACTGAATGGAATCATGCCAGGAGAACAAAGCTCATATACACCTAGTCTCCATGATCAGCCCCGGTCAATAATTTCTCAATGATCTAAAGAATCAGAATGCAATTAACACTCTGTTCATAAGTAAAAAATATCTATAACTGCCATTAAATAAATAATGACTGCCCAATAAATGAAAGACACAGCAACGAGGGGCAATCATCCAGGTTCTGTGTTTAGTAGGGAGATAATAAATTCTTCCACTATCCTTGCATTCCATTCTGTTTGCAAGTTACGAGTGACTATGCATTACACTTCAGCTACCCCTTATATGATAATCACTCACACGCATCTCTGAGTCTGTTTCAGACTCAATTCAGTATTGTCAAATTGAAAGATTCCCTGATGTATTTAACCATAATCCCTCAATGAAAAACAGTACATTTTAAGTTGTAAAGCACTCAAAATATCTTCTATGTAATGCACTCAATCCAGTATTGCCAAATCACTTTGTCACTGATTAATTAAAAAAAAAAAAAAAAACATTTTACATAAAGCTTCTTGCTCAACTCATCACAAAATTTCAAGTGTTTCAATTAATGAAAACACCATTCATAATTTAATAACTTTAATCATATGAACTTGTTCAACATATGTTTATTTAGGTTTAATGTGAAATAATACGTAAAACTATGAAAAAAATTGGGTATTCAGTGTCAATATTCAATGTAATTAAAATATGATACATAAAACCTTGACTGAATAGCAAACTTAACTCAGTGACCAGCTTACACATAAGCCAATTTTTTATGGATCAGATTTTTAAATCTTTAACCACCAAAAAAATAATGATGAGAGACAATGCAATATTAAACCTTCAGTAATTTTTATTGTCTTTTACTTCATATAAAAATACTTAGTGTATATAATAAATAATACGGCTTAACATAGTACATTTATTATTTAATAAACTGAATAGCATATTTTAAGGACTTCTTCACCAATATTATTTCTCCACCTACATTAAATAATTATCTTTATTTAACCTTTAGTTACCTTTAACAATTTTTGCAACCATGTTTTACAGAGAACCAGAATTTTGCTTAAAAACTTTTATTACAATTATATTAAAAGTATGTAAACTAAATCTTAAAATTATGGTAACAAAATAAATAACAAATATAAAAAAAAAAAAATTAGCAATATAAACCTACTAAAAACAGTTTTCAATAAATCTTCCAAAATACCACTGAATGTTGTAGTTAAACTTTTTTAAATTGTTATATTTGCAAATAAATCACATTTATCAGGCCAGGTTTTTAATACATTCATCTCGCACATATCAATCAATATATTAACATGGCTTTTCCCTGGTGGTGTTTTCACTGAATAAATTCACCAGTGTTAAATGAATGTATTTTTGAATAGACATTACAATAATTGAATTTTTAACAAATAATAATCTTTTATTATATATAACAATAAGCATTTATAAATATATATATATATATATATATATATAATACATCATTAGTATATCATATCATTTCTGCTGAACAGAAATTTATATACATATACATACATTATTATGTAATTACATATGTTTTTGTTTAGCACACCTTAATCTAAAAATTAATCAAACAAAATTGAATTAAAAAAAATATTGTAATTGTTCTATTATCTAAATAAAACAAAACAACATTAATATTCTTTTAGAAAAGACAAATTATAGTTTATCAATCAATAAAAAATAGGTTAAAAATTGGAATTACATTAAAAAAAATTTCTAAGCTTAAAATATGAAGTAAAACTTATTAAGTTAATAGGAAACACCTTGTGAAATTTAACTATAACAATAAGTGATTTAGCGAGCTAGTTACAGTTAAGTTATATATGATAGAATGTTAATCCAGAAGTCTCCAGAATGTCTGCTGCAGCTTTACTTAGAACCTATAGTTTATTGGCTCAATAATTATGGTAACTGTCTTTTGTTTTTGAGGGTAATAAATAAAATTTTCTAATGAAACTTCAAAAATGTTTTTTAGAATATAATAAAAAACATCTTTTCCACAAACTAGTAACTATATTTGTTTTTAATAAAGTGATGATAATTTAAGTAAAACTATTGTACTTTGTTTTTCTCTATATTTAAAAATATACATTTGTATATGCTGACTAAAAGACCAATCTTCTCTGCAGATGGAAAATACACCATCAATACCACATCAACAAAAATATAAAAAATATTTTTAAAAAATCAGATTTTTATTAGTGTATTCATAGCTTATTAACTAACTTTTACAAAAAAAAAAAAAAAAAATTAGTTTCTGATATGTATATTATAATATAAATATTAGATAAGCAGTTAAATGAACATTTTGGGTTAAATTATGAACTGTGTAAAACAGGTAAGGTGTGTCTATTAAATAATGAGACTGCGTTCTCTACCTCTTACAGAAAGCAATGAAAATTGATTGTGAGCTCTGTGCAGAGTCTATGGATGTGTCTGAATCTGTATGAATATAAACAATCTCAGCCATTCAGTTGATTCTTAGTCATCATTTAGTGCAGTTATCTTTTTGTTGTATGCTGGAAATTTAAAAGAAGACCAGCATTCAATTAAAGATTTTTAATAAAATTGAACCGAACTTCAATAGAATATTTCCAAATGCTTACTGAGATTTATGGAGAAGACTGTGTTTCATACATGTGTATTTGTGCCACAAAAGGAAATTAGATTGTGGAAGATGGCAAATCCCCCAGACAACCTTTCACTTCAAGAATTGAAGAAAATTAAATTAGGCAGCTTGTTTGAGAAGAAAAATCCAAAAGCACCAGAAAGGAGAGTTTACATGCAAAAAAAGACGTCTGCTGGTATCAAAAAAGTATCCAAGATTTAGAAGGATACTCTTCTTAAAAATATATGTATGTAAAGTATAACACTTATGGTAGTGAAAAGTTAGCAATAGAAAAAGTACAAAGGAAAATGAGTAGAGGCCTTTGAAATTGTTAAATAATAATTAGTAGAATAAATATGAATAAATAATGAAAAATAAGCTTGAATGTTGTAAAATTCAAGATTGTTTGTCCACATTTGTGGTTGCTATTAGTAGACTGTCTCATGTAAATGGTGAAAAACTAGTAAGTAATACTACTATTTGTTGACTTTATAACCTTGTGGTTAAGATTCATAATGGAATATGCCATTGTAATTAAAAAAAACAAAACAGTAATTAGTACATAACATTGGAATACATAATTGGAATGCTTCTTTTAGTCTTGGTTTTTCAGGTAGTTTCCATTATGATGAATTTACCTTAGTTTAAATATCATAACTGTACAGTGTTTCATTGCATTTTGAAATTTGAGTAATTCTGAGTCATGTGATATCACGTAACAATTTTTCTAAGATTTTTTTTTAAGATGTTGATGTTTAAGATTCGTTGAAAATTTAACAGTTTTGGAACAAATTTAAGTCTAATTAAGTAAACTTAAATAAATTTAACTTTAGTAAATTTAAATTAATTTAAGTTTAAGTTTAGTTGGTCCAATTTTTTTGTCAACTTCAAGGCCCTTCTCAAAACTATTTATACAACTCAAAAACCCTTGGTGTCAACATTACAATCTGACATTCCTTTTACCAAAAGTCTTTTCTAATATCTTCGACAGTTCACTAAAATTTTTCAATTTTTAATGCAAATCTTTTTTTCCATCATTTTCAAACAAAATTAATCACAACTCGCAATAAAATATGTCCTTTTAAAATTGTGTAGTTTCCAGATTTGAACTATGTGTTTAATTGGGATGAAAATATTTATATATATTATGGACATTGCTGATATCACAAAGGAAAAAAGGCAAACTCTGTCAAAAAACATCAGCCTAAAATAAAAAATTCTTATTTTTTTTATTACACCTCTTACCATGAAACTCATGACTGTTTACCTACCAAACAGATGTGCTGCAACATTATTACAATAATTTGATACGTTATATATGATTAAGTGCAATCATGCTGATTTGAAAGAGAGTCTAACTCCATCTACTATGCAGTATGAACATCTACTGTTAAATCCCAGTTTACTTTCTGTTGATACTATGATTGAAAGCTGACATGAAAATGTATAAAGTATAATGGACTAAGGCAAACCACATTAATAACGGTTAGCAAGGTAACAAATAATTAAGTCCTGCAAGCTGAATTTATGGAAAGGTAATTACAAAATAATGGGTGATCTTTTTGAAAAGTGAATACTTAATAATAGAAATATTTAACTTATCATAACGAAATTTATAACTTAAAAAAAAAAGTTTGAATAAAAACGTTAAGACAGTAAAAAAAAGATTAATATTACTGAAATTTAAAAAATAAATAATACACACACACACGCACACGAAGGAAAAAAGGCAAGAAACCTACATTTTTAGAAAAAAAATTAAAAAAAAACAACATGAGAATACTGCAGAGTATGAATTAAAACTTACTGATATGCATGAGTATGTAATTTTTTTTACTAGTTTGAAAAAAAATAATTCAAAGAAATTATATAAAGAGATTGTAGAATAAAACTTTCCAAAATTGAAAAATTTGAATTAATTTTTTGTATCCAAATTTTTAAAAATAATTTCTAGAATTTATATGAAAAAATGCAATTAATATAACAATAAATCATTATACCAAAATAATCATTATTAAGCAATGGTGATTAAAAAAAAAAAGAGATAAAAGACGTTTTCAAATTGTCTATCGATGTAGTTTTTCATTCAAAAAATCTTCCACTAAATTAATTTGGAAAAACTTACTGTAGGATTAAAGAGTAACTTCCTCTGTAAAATAACCAATAAGTCCATTTAGTGAAATATAAATTTAGTTTCAGTCCATTTAGGATTAATAAAAGGTTAAATAAAATAACTTGCTGGTTTTCATTTTTATGTCAGTTTTTAAGAGTAAAACCAATAATTTAAAACAGAACATGTTTTAAAATAAATTAATAAAGTTTAATTAAATTGCTACAAACTATAATCTGACCACAAAAATCTTTAATCTAAAAATAACAATCACTAGTAATTCTGTTAAATAACTTCGGCAATTTAATATACATAAAAATAAATTATTAAGAAAATAGTTAAACACTTTTAAAAGTATTCCAAAGTATATGCATATAAAAAAGCATAGAACAGTAAAAAATAAAGCATGAAGTTTAATAATGTTTTGTTAAACTTTATGGAGTTGCTGGCCTCTGAGATGTGAGTGGTAGCGTCTCGGCCTTTAATCCGGAGTTCCCGATCAGGCATGGCATTTTTCACACACACTACAATTCATTCATCTCATCCTCTGAAGATATACCTTAACGCTGGTTCCGGAGGTTAAAAAATAAAATTCACGGAAAATTAATCTCATTATTATATAGATAAATATGATTTTTCTCTCATTAATAGATAAAAAGGAATCTTACACATTTTCTCTAAAGAGCAAATTGTTGAAAAGATTACAGCAAACAAATTTCACACAACTACTAATAAATATAGTTTACAGTTATTATTACTAATAATAATAACTATTACTATAAATATTATTGATATGTATTAAATAAATATAAAAGTAGAAACAAAATAAATTTAAATAATATTAATTTTTATAAAAAAAAAGAGATTATTTAAAAATTGTAATGATTATTAATGGAAAAGTGTACTTCATATATTAATCATGATGAGCATAGAAGACAATTTTAGACCATGTGAATAAAACGAACATGTGAGTAAAAAACAGCAATATTAAACTACTAAAGAGTTTTTAGGAGAAGTAGGGCACAACTTATTTAAGTATGGAAAAAGGAAGCAGTACATTTAAATTGAAATTGTCAGTAGGCAATGTTAATACTAAAGTTAAAAAATGAATGTCAGGCTCAAGCAAACTCGACTACAAATCTCCAAAAGTCCTAAAATTACAAAGCAACAAAATAAAATTAAAATCTCCATACTTTGTAAACATTTAATTTATTTAAAAATAAGAATCTCAAGAGTTGGAGAGAATGACTGGGTGATTTAAAAAGGGTTTCACAACTTTAAAAGCATATAAAAATTTACTGAGATAACTTAAAGATTTGGCTGAAATCTCATTTTGTAGAAAAACACAAAGTTTGTCACCCAACATCTACTGTGGTTTGTGGCTTCTATTTTTAATATGACACATATTCCACCTTAAGTCAATTTCATTCCAGACTGTAGCCAGCAAGTTGGACACAATACCTCTGCATATGTCATGTTAATTCGAAGTCTTTTTTTTTTTTATTAACCTTCGGAACCACAGTTAAGTATATCTTCAGAGGATGAGATGAATGAATTGTGGTGTGTGTGAAAAATGCCATCCTGACCGGGATTCAAACCCGAGACCTCCGAATGAAAGGCCGAGATGCTACCACTCTCCCACGGAGGCCGGCTAATTCAAAGTCTTAAACTCAACAAGATCAGCAGGCAAAGGTGGTATATAAATTCAATCTTTAATGAAACCCTACAAGAAAAAATCTAGCAAGATCAAATCTAGACAGCGAGAGCCGTACAATTGGACTTTTACGACCAACCCACCAACCTGGGAATCAAGTATCAAAAGAATCTGACTTCTATATGGAAATGAGGTAGTGCCTCATTTTGCTGACAGTTATGGCATCCATCTTGGTCATCATCATCATCATCATCATCATCATCATCATTTAACTGAGGAATTAGAAAATTCTGAAGCATTTACAGATAAACAATAACATTTATGGAAATATATGAAATTTCCTGTTGGTCATGCAGTTCACATGAAGGAGACTTATGCAAATATGGCAATCCTCCTAGACTCAATCAAATATGCTGAACACAAGTTCAGAAAAATCTGTGGTGATCCAAATGTCATCGCTGTACTCCTAGGAGTGCAACTATGGTACACTAAATACTGTTGCTTTTTATAAACTTAGGACAGAAGAGATATTAAAACACATTATATTCAAGCAGACTAGTCTGCAAAAAAACTGTAACTCTTGTGAGAAAAATATTGTTGCTGAGCCTCTCACGGACCCAAAAGAACTTTCTTCCATATAAAGCTGGGTTTGATGAAAACTTTTTGTCAAAGTATGAACTAAGAAGAACAGGCCTTTAAGTACTTAAGAGACACATTTCCTAAATTAAGTAATGCAAAATTTAAGGAAGGTATTTTTTTGTTGGACCACAAATTCGACAACCTATAAAGGATCCTGCTTTTGACCAAATTTTGGAAGGGAAAGAATAGGAAGCTTAAAGGAAGTAATTCATTGATTTTTCAACAAAAGAGATGAAAATTACATTCAACTGGTGACAGTACTTCAGCAAAAATACTATCAACTTAGACCCCACAAGTCCCTTAAAATCCATTTTCTCCACTCACACCTAGACTTTTTCCCTCCTAGTTGTGGAGTTGTCAGCAATGAATACGGAGAATGATTCCATCAGGATATTTATATAATAGAACAAAGATATAGGGCCATTGGAATGAAACAATGCTTGCAAATTACTGCTGGTCTCTGTATTGGGATGGTCCAAAACTCACTTACAAGAGGAAAACCAAAAGAAAATGATCTCATGAAGTCACCACAAGATTCTCTTCAGACCAAACCAACTGCCAGGTATTCTTTCATCAATTAAGAACTCTTAGAATGTAACTGTCATTAAAAATATGTCCAATGAACATGTTGTTTGTACATGTAATTAAAATGTATCTTTTTTCTTATCAGTTAAAATAAAATATGTCCAACTATGTATATCACAGAAACAAGAGCTAATAAAAATTTTTCTTTGTCATAATTTTTTTTCTCAACCCAGAATTAGTAAGATTTGACTCATGAAGTGAAGGAAAGATTCAAAAACAAAATTTTTGTTGTAGAGTGTAATTATTAGAAAATAAAGGGAATTGATTGATTATATTGGTCATCAAACAGAAGAGTCAGAAAATCTGAGTTTACTGTATAAAAATTAGATTGTTTGACAGATAATTAACATGATGAATGGCACTAAACTGATACACTTTTCACCAAAAAACTTCATGCAGTATTGAAATATTAGTTCATTTAGCTAAAGCACAAAATTACATTATGGCCTTAATGTGTTAATATAAAAAAATAATCTTCCCAGTCTTTGTAATTTTATATAATAAAATATTTGTCCTAAGAAATGTAAAAGTGAGATAAATATATGAGAGAGATATGCCAGATAAATTAACGGGCCTCCTACAAATTTTTATTTTAATATAATAAATAAATGCAAAAAATAAATACATATTGAGCTTGATGATTTAATAAAGTTATTTACTTTTAAATAGTCAGCTAGAAAAAAAAAATTGACAGTAAAAAAACTTAACTAGATAACTTATATTTATTATTTGTTTTGATTAATTTATAATTATGTAATTGATATAGAACAGTAAAAGATTTTTGTAGTAAGTTTCTCTGACCCATAAATGTTAACTGTGATGTTATTTAAATAAAAAAGTTTAAAACTTATGATAGGATTGCAAAATAACAGCATCCTTAAAAACGTCAAGTAAGAATTAAGAATTCAGAATTCATACATTTTAAAGGTCAACTTGAAAACAAGATTACAACAGTAAAATTTTATAAGACATAATTATAACATAAAGTTTAATGTTTATTGTCATATACAGGATGTATCAAAACTGCACGGCAATCTCTCGGAAACGGATTCTATATCTAAAAATAAGAAAAAAAGTTTCCAATAAACAT